>CANNZV010005502.1:0-26540 GCA_947561585.1 Caprella mutica
ACTTGTTATTTAGATAAAATTGTATAGTGATAACTTGTTATTTAGATGAAATTGTATAGTGATAACTTGTTATTCAGATGAAATTGTATAGTGATAACTTGTTATTTAGTTTAAATTGTATAGTGTTTACTTGTTATTTAGATGAAATTGTATAGTGATAACTTGTTATTCAGATGAAATTGTATAGTGATAACTTGTTATTCAGATGAAATTGTATAGTGATAACTTGTTATTTAGATGAAATTGTATAGTGATAACTTGTTATTCAGATGAAATTGTATAGTGATAACTTGTTATTCAGATGAAATTGTATAGTGATAACTTGTTATTTAGATAAAATTGTATAGTGATAACTTGTTATTTAGATGAAATTGTATAGTGATAACTTGTTATTCAGATGAAATTGTATATTAGTAACTTGTTATTCAGATGAAATTGTATATTAGTAACTTGTTATTTAGATGAAATTGTATATTAATAACTTGTTATTCAGATGAAATTGTATATTAATAACTTGTTATTTAGATGAAATTGTATATTAATAACTTGTTATTTAGATGAAATTGTATATTAATAACTTGTTATTTAGAATAAATTGTATATTGATAACTTGTTATTTAGATGAAATTGTATATTAATAACTTGTTATTTAGATGAAATTGTATATTAATAACTTGTTATTTAGATGAAATTGTTTATCATTTGAATATTATGGAGTAAACCTATTTATAATGGGACTCCTTATTCTTCTAAGGCCCCATTATAAATTTCTTTTTATCTTCTATGACCCTACCATGACTCTCACTAGATCTTCTATGGCCCCACCATAACTTTCACTAGATCTTCTAAGGCCCCACCATATCTTTCACTAGATCTTCTAAGGCCCCACCATATCTTTCACTAGATCTTCTAAGGCCCCACCATGACTCTCACTAGATCTTCTATGGCCCCACCATAACTTTCACTAGATCTTCTAAGGCCCCACCATATCTTTCACTAGATCTTCTAAGCCCCCACCATAATTTTAAAAATTCCAATGTTAGTTAGTACCGCATCAAGCAAACTCGCTACTCATTATCACACTCACGTTTCTATCTCTATTTGACTTGACCTCTAAGTTCACTCTACAAATATAGCACTACTCTAAATAGACCTCTATGAGGTCAAAGGTCACAGAGATAGGACTGACATGGAGGTGGGATGATGTAAATAACCTCAGTGGTGATTAACCTTTTATGTCCTAATGTGACATATATGTCCCCTTTCTAATTTTTTGAGATATTTTCCTTGAACTGTCGGATAAACTTTTTCATATATTAATTTTTTTGAAGAAATTTTTTTATTATTTACTATGCTTTTTTTACCTATGTATTACAAGATTATCATAAAAATGTTTTACATGCTCATATAAATTTAATGAATAAAGCTTTAATTCCTATCAGATATGAATAATAGGAATGTTATAGGATGACGGATATCATTATATGCTAGAGATAAAACTATGGTGGGTTATAGGTGGTTTTTATTTATTAAATTTATTTTGAATAAGTTTAAACATGTGGAGTATAAACATGGAGTTTTGAAATTTGAAATATGGGATTTTCAAATTTAAAATATGGGATTTTCAAATTTAAAATATGGGATTTTCAAATTTAAAATATGGGATTTTCAAATTTAAAATATGGGATTTTCAAATTTAAAATATGGGATTTTGAAATTGAAATATGGGATTTCAATATTAGAAAATGGGATTAAAAAATTGAAAATATTATATAGGATCTTGAAAAGGAATCATATTGAAAATAATTAAATAATCCAAATGATTTTTTTCAGAAAATGAATTCACAACAATTGTGCTAAACTTAATGAAAGCTTATACATGTGTGTTCTAATGTATGAAATAGATTATCCAATTGTTTAAGCAAATATAATTTATATATTTTATGCAATATATTAGAAAAATATATATAAGGAGATGTATCGTGCACGAACATTTCGTCCACGAAGTGCTTTATTTTCTATTATATTTATAATGTGTATATATTTTGTATAATATTTTATTTTTATATATTCTTCAATAGAAAAATAATAAAAAGCCTTTGCTGATAGTAATAAAAAATTCATGATCTTAGAGAAAATTCTTATTGCAATCTTTTTTCTCATGCTGGCTGGCAACAGTAAAAAAATGAAACTGAATACTTTTTTGATGATAAAAAGGTCTTATAGCATCCTGGTCTTTTATTACACCCTGGTTTTATAAATCTGTTATAATTGTGAGGCATGTCTCGATAGTATTACAGTACATAAACATAGAAAATGGAGATATTTTTTGTGGTGTTTGTTTCACGGTAACTACAATAATCATCAATAGTGGTATTCAGATTAGGTTATTAGAAGCAATATTGGTTCAGAAATTAGTTTTTATAACAGAATATTTTTAAGAGTGATTACATCAAATACATACATTATACATGTTCATATAATATACAACTAAAAAAGTGATTGATATTAAATGTGAACAAAAAAAGAATTAGCTAGATATTGGTACTTTTTAGTTCTACGTTTAATTATTTAAATATAAAAACGTCCGTGTTATCTGACTGCTACATATATTAAAGCATATATAATAATTATCATTTACCTCTATTGTAATTATTCAATTTCTTTTGTACCAACACATTTATTCTTTTAAATATCCTGTTATTTTCTCATTAATTAAGGCAAAATATTAAACGAGGTCAATAACCTAATGAAACAGTCAACCCGTTTAGCATATTTAATTTTATAACTGTAATCGATAGATAAACATTTTTATGTGTTCACATGAAATGTTTCGGCTTAAGTCACTATCACATTATTGTACATTTACACCTGGCTATTAATGCAATAGTAAAAATAATATGAAGTATATCCCATAAGCACTTTAAAATACAAAATAAAGCAATGCGTGGACGAATTGCCCGTTGACGAAATGTCCGTGGATGAATTGTCCGTGGACGAATTGTCCATGGATGAAATGTTCGTGGACGAAATGTCCTAGACCCGAGATATATGTATGTCGCCTAAGGGCATAAAGGGATAAAACTAATATTTTAATAGTTATAAATACAATATTCCTTATTCTAATATTCCGTATTCAATATAATGAGTTTATAACATAATATTATAGAACTAAGGTCTAGGATCATTATTCTTTAAACCGCAAACAATTTGGTTCAGTATATATATTTTTATATGCTTTTTAAAATTTTAATACTCTGTGTGCAACAATTGTGCAAAACACTAATCTGACGCTGAAGAAAAAGATTGTACACTCTTTGTTTTGATTTACAATTTGAATTTCATAAACAAACAATGCATTTTCATCCTTTGTTCAGGATTTTAATTATTTCCTGAAGAATATAAACGTTTCTATACTAAATTTCTCCTATTTTATACCTTTACAGGAATATTCATTACTGGATTATTTATTGAAGCTTAGCTGGCGTTAAAAACAAATGGTGTACATTCTTTTTCTTCAGACTGAAAATTAGAGTTGATTTTGAGAAACTTTAAAAGCATATACAACTAGATTATGTGCACTCGGTAGAGCGCATACCTTCGCCACTGCATTGACCCGTTCACTCCCAAAATTTAATAAACTGCTAACTGGATAATAACCAATCGTCCCACCAAGTTTCATGCAATATGGTTCAAAACTTTTTGAGTTATTGAGTTATAAATGACTTTGACCTTGACCTTTGACTTGATTGCTCTCAAAATTCTAATAGGTGGTTCATGGACATTGACTAATTGTACCATCAAATTTCAGACAATTTGGGTAAATACTTTTTGAGTTATGAGTTATAAATGGCCTTGACCCTGATCTTTGACCTTTGACCCGATCGCTCCCAAAATCTAACAAATGGTTCCTGCATATTAAACAATCGTCCCACTAACTTTCATGCAATATGATTCAATACATTTTGAGTTATAAAAGATCATGACATTGACCTCTGACCGGGTCACTCCCGAAATTCTACCAGATGGTCACTGGACACGGACCAATCGTTTCACCAAATTTCAGGCAATTTGGTCGAACACTTTTTCAGTTAAGCGAATAACAAGATGATAAATAAATAAATAAATATACCACGGTTAAAATATGATCTTCTCGCGTTCTGCGAAGGTAATTAACTATCTAATTTCATGGGCTTTGCAGCAAAATGATTAGAAACAATAGCCTCGTTGATTAAACAAATGAGTAAAATTTGCTTGGAGGGGAAATTAAATTTTTTTTTTCATTTTAAATCACACAAATATTAGTGATCTCCCATTTCTTTTTCTTTGTTCCAGCAATGTATATTTGTATGATACATCATTTATCCTATTATATAGTATTAAATTAAAAGTAAATACAAGTATCCGTTATTTTTAAATAGATAATTGAATTGTGGGGTAAACTATAGTGTCGGTAGTTTATTGCGATATTTCTGTTAATTTTCGAGGTAGATATGATATTAAAGTTGAAAGAATTTCTATTAATTTTAGAGGTAAAAATGATATTAAAGTTGAAAGAATTTATATTAAATTAATTTATTAAATTTTCACAGTTCCTATATACAAACAAGATAATTTCATTTTTTATTACATTTTAAGTATATACTTACCTATTCAGATTTCAAATTGATTTGCAATTCTTTTTATATTTCACTATACCTCAGAGTTCAAATTGATTTGCAATTCCATACTGCCAAGTGATTTGAATAATTGTATTAGTATTCATGTTTTGCAAGGGGGATGCAATCATTGAATTATGGAACATCAGAAATAGGGGATACATATTGATGTAACCCAGTTAGAAATAGAGGATGCATTGATGAAATACAGTTAGAATAGGGAGTTGTAACTCAGTTAGAATAGGGAGTTGTAACTCAGTTAGAATAGGGAGTTATAACTCAGTTATAATAGGGAGTTATAACTCAGTTATAATAGGGAGTTATAACTCAGTTATAATAGGGAGTTATAACTCAGAAAGAATAGGGAGTTATA
Source organism: Caprella mutica (assembly GCA_947561585.1). Lineage (NCBI taxonomy): Eukaryota > Metazoa > Arthropoda > Malacostraca > Amphipoda > Caprellidae > Caprella > Caprella mutica. Next base: position 5,032 of record CANNZV010005502.1, read on the forward strand.
ACTCAGTTAGAATAGGGAGTTATAACTCAGAAAGAATAGGGAGTTATAACTCAGTTAGAATAGGGAGTTATAACTCAGAAAGAATAGGGAGTTATAACTCAGTTAGAATAGGGAGTTATAACTCAGTTAGAATAGGGAGTTATAACTCAGAAAGAATAGGGAGTTATACCACAGTTATAATAGGGAGTTGTAACTCAGTTAGAATAAGGAGTTATACAGGAGCCAATATATTAAAGTAGTAATTTTATTATATTACATCTTTTTCTATTCATTATTTATTTATTTATTTTATTTCTATTTTTGTGTTGAAATCTGAATAAAAATACATGAAATTCGGGAAATTTACATGCAGTTGTTCACATTGATATGTATTTCTCCTGATAATGAGAGTAAAATCTCATCCTCTCATATTTATTTTATTTCAATGTAATTACTTGATAAAAATAATATTTAGGGACATCATTCTAGAGGTAATCTTATCCCAATGTTGTAGCAATATTGGGACAATGTTGTAACAATATTGGGACAGTGTTGTAACAATATTGGGACAATGTTGTAGCAATATTGGGAAAATGTTGTAACAATATTGGGACAATGTTCTAGCAATATTGGGACAATGTTGTAACAATATTGTGACAATGTTGTAACAATATTGGGACAATGTTGTAGCAATATTGGGACAATGTTGTAGCAATATTTGGACAATGTTGTAGCAATATTGGGACAATGTTGTAGCAATATTGGGACAATGTTGTAGCAATATTGGGACAATGTTGTAACATTATTGGAACAATGTTGTAACAATATTGGGACAATGTTGTAACAATATTGGGACAATGTTCTAGCAATATTGGGACAATGTTGTTACAATATTGTGACAATGTTGTAACAATATTGTGACAATGTTGTAACAATATTGTGACAATGTTGTAACAATATTGGGACAATGTTGTAACTATATTGTGACAATGTTGTAGCAATATTGGGACAATGTTGTAATAATATTGGGACAATATTGTAACAATATTGTAACAATATTGTGACAATGTTGTAATAATATTAGGACAATATTGTAACAATATTGGGACAATGTTGTAACAGTATTGGGACAATAATGTAACAATATTGGGACAATGTTGTAACAGTATTGGAACAATGTTGTAACAGTATTGGGCAATGTTGTAACAGTATTGGGACAATGTTGTAACAATATTGGTTCAATCAATATTGTAAAAATATGGTAAAAATCTGCTCCAAGAATCATTGTTTCATGAAATTTGTATTCAGCCGAAATATAAACAAAACAATAAATTGTAGCGATTCATTGAACACAGATATCGTAACAATTTATCGGATGATGGAGGCAGTGTTTACACGCGACAATTTTTACTTCAATATTTTTAGTCTTTGCGAACCGTCAATAAGCAGTTTTGTGGTTTGCATTTATGTAGTATAATACTGTCCCAGGTTGCAATGTTGCTTGGGCCAATATTGGAACAGCATTGGGAGAATATCGGCAATATTAAGACAACATTGGGAGATTATTGGCAATATTGGGACAACATTGGAAGATTATTGGCAATATTGGGACAACATTGGGAGAATATCGGCAATATTGGGACAACATTGGGAGAATATCGGCAATATTGGGACAACATTGGGAGATTATTGGCAATATTGGGACAACATTGGAAGATTATTGGCAATATTGGGACAACATTGGAAGATTATTGGCAATATTGGGACAACATTGGAAGATTATTGGCAATATTGGGACAACATTGGGAGAATATCGGCAATATTGGGACAACATTGGGAGAATATCGGCAATATTGGGACAACATTGGGAGATTATTGGCAATATTGGGACAACATTGGGAGAACATTAGCAATATTGGGACAATAATGGTCCGAGAATCATAGCTACTTGGGTTGAGCTAGATTTTAACGATCTATCGGAACCCTGTTTACATGTTCAAATTGGAGGGTTAAGAGGTAAAGTTGGGTAACTACGATCCTGTCAGAACTAACCATACTTTACCTCGCACGTCTAATCTAATATTTACTGAATGGTAAAGTTGAGTAAGTCCTGGTAGATTATACACTCATTTCGCGCATTTAGTGAGTGGTAAACTCGAGTGTGGAGTTACCTACCTTTACCTCAACACCAAATGGTGTGTGCAGTGAAAGGCACACTTGGGTGAGTTTATACACAATTGTGCTTCTAAACAGTATTGTCCTTACGGTGAAAGGTAAAGTCGGGAAAGAACGAACCCAACTATGCATTTTACAGGTCTAGTGATCCAAATGAAATAATATTTGATCCAAGATAATATCTATTTTATCCAAGTGAATTGGAATTTGCTCAATGTGAAATTGAATTTGATCTTAATGCAATTGAATTTGATCCATGTGAAATAATACTTGATCCAAGTGAAATAATATTTGATGCAAGTGAAATAATATTTGATGCAAGTGAAATAATATTTGATGCAAGTGAAATAATATTTGGTGCAAGTGAAATAATATTTGATGCAAGTGAAATAATATTTGATGCAAGTGAAATAATATTTGATTCAAGTGAAATATTATATGATGCAAGTGAAATATTATATGATGCAAGTGAAATATTATTTGATGCAAGTGAAATATTATATGATGCAAGTGAAATATTATTTGATGCAAGTGAAATAATATTGATCCAAGTGAGACAATATTTGATGCAAGTGAAATAATATTTGATGCAAGTGAAATAAAATTTGATGCAAGTGAAATAATATTTGATGCAAGTGAAATAATATTTGATGCAAATGAAATAATATTTGATGCAAGTGAAATAATATTTGGTGCAAGTGAAATAATATTTGATGCAAGTGAAATATTATTTGATGCAAGTGAAATATTATTTGATGCAAGTGAAATATTATTTGATGCAAGTGAAATATTATTTGATGCAAGTGAAATAATATTTGACCCAAGTGAAATAATATTTGATCCAAGTGAAATAATGTTTGATGCAAGTGAAATAATGTTTGATGCAAGTGAAATAATATTTGATTTAAGTGAAATATTATTTGATGCAAGTGAAATAATATTTGATGCAAGTGAAATAATATTTGATGCAAGTGAAATAATATTTGATGCAAGTGAAATAATATTTGATTTAAGTGAAATAATATTTGATTTAAGTGAAATAATATTTGATCCAAGTGACATAATATTTGATCCAAGTGAGATAATATTTGATACAAGTGAAATAATATTTGATCTAAGAGAAATTATCGAATATTTTATCATTCCGATACCTCACATTTTGTGTCTTAATAGAAAAAAGTAACGCTTTTAACATTTAATATATAAAGCGTATCATATATATTATGATTTGCCACCATAATCTCTCATTGCCCACCATAATCCTTCATTGTCCACTACAATCCTTCATTACCCACCATAATCTTTCATTGCTCACAATAATCATTCATTGCCCACAATAATCCTTCATTGCCCACCATAATCATTCATTGCCCACAATAATCCTTCATTACCCACCATAATCATTCAATGCCCACAATAATCTTTCATTACCCACCATGATCTTTCATTGCCAACCATAATATTTCATTGCCTACCATAATCTTTCTTTGTCCACTATGTATAATCCTTCATTATCCACCATAATCTTTCATTGCTCACCATAATCTTCCATTGCCCATCATTATCTTTCATTGCCCACCATAATCATTCATTGCCCACCATAGTTCTTCATTGGCCACCATAATCCTTCATTGCCCACCATAATCCTTCATTACCCACTATAATCCTTCATTATCCACCATAATCTTCCATTGCTCACCATAATCTTCCATTGCCCACCATTATCTTTCATTGCCCACCATAATCATTCATTGCCCACCATAGTTCTTCATTGGCCACCATAATCCTTCATTGCCCACCATAATCCTTCATTGCCCACCATAATATTTTATTGCTCACCATAATCATTCATTTCCAAGCATAATCCTTCATTGCCCACCATAATCTTTCATATTTCACCATAATCCTTCATTGCCCACTATAATCCTTCATTACTCACCATAATCTTTCATTGTCCACTATAATCTTTCTTTGCCCTCCATAATCTTTCATTGCCACCATGATCTTTCATTGCCCACCTTAATGTTTCATTTGCCCACCATAATCTTTCTATGCCCTCCATAATCTTTCATTGCCCTCCATAATCTTTCTTTGCCAACCATAATCTTTCATTGTCCACCATAATCTTACATTGCCAACTATAATCTTTCATAGCCAACCATAATCTTCCATTGCCCACATAATCTTCCATTGCCCACCATAATCTTCCATTGCCCACCATAATCTTCCATTGCCAACCATAATCTTCCATTGCCAACCATAATCTTCCATTGCCCACCATAACCTTCCATTCATTGCACATCCTAAAAATGTTTCATTGCCAACCATAATCTTCCATTGCCAACCATAATCTTCCATTGCCCACCATAACCTTCCATTCATTGCACATCCTAAAAATGTTTCATTGCCAACCATAATAATCTATCATGGCCAACCAAAATATTCTATCATTGCCCACCATAATAATCTCCAAAATCCTCCACTTTAATTTGTCTATCTATATCTTTCATGCACTTATACGTAAAGTTTATTTACATTAAAATCAATTACATAAAATTTATTAACATAAATACATACAAAATACCCCTTCGTAGTTCACGACCCTGAATGAAATAGGTACGTGCACTAGGAAGGGGGTATTTTTAAATCAATTTATCTCAAATTTCATTAAATTTCATCTGATTAAAATATATTGCACAAATAGATATTAATTGGCAGAAAATTAGTATCTTAACTACAAATACAAATAATACCAAAAAGGAATATTTGAATTTGAAATTCAGCAAATTAAAGAATATAGATTTGGAAAACAAATTGAAATATATATACTCTTGCTTTCTCTTAAAATGGTTATCAATACAAGAAAATTATTAATTTATGATTACCCCCTTCTTAGTTCCCGTGAAATTACGGTCAGATGAAATTCCACAACGTGCAAAAAAGTCTATTGGAAAATGTAACCACATTTTAAAAAAATGTTATTTTTTTAATTTCATTATCATTATTTTTGAGAATGCTAGTTTGATGAAACAGACTATGCAATTGTAGAGTAAAAAAACCTGAACAAAATATAAACGAACACCATGGTCAAATAATGAGAGAGAAATAGGGATTTTAATAAAGTTTAAACTTTGCGGTTTTTTTGTGGGGGGGGGGGTAAAAGTTAAAATAGTGAGACACTCCCTTTAAAGACGATATTTTTACATTAAAAAGGAAGAGAAAACAAATGAGGTTAATTCCAAACGTTTGTTAGAATGTTCGATATCTTAGTAATATTACGATACCAGTTTTGTTCAATCTTCTTTAGTAATTAACTGAAGCCTAATTAACCAACTAATATTTCTTGGTAGTCAATTATAACCCAATTAGTGTTGTAGATCCCTGGTTTACTACTACCTGACTATAGTATCTATGTACCTATTTAGTAATTAACAAACTAATGTTGCTAGGGGTTACTATTCACTAGTCCGACGCCCCAATAGTCCGTCACTTTAGTAATTTATTACTGATTTAACATAAATATCGGGGCACGTGCCGCCCTCCGAACCCCCTTGCCGAGTCATTAAACAATCATGAAATGTGCCGTACAACAAACTACAGATACAACAAACTACAATAAATGATGAAATATAATGAGGGAATAAATATATATAGAACTAAAGTAATATGAAAGAGTGATATTAAATTTAAAAAAATGAAAGAAATTAAAAATTATTTTAATATTAAGATTAGTTATTAATTGAGTAAACCTATTTAATCATATTTTTTATTTTAATTGAAAAATAAAAACGAATAATAACATAGAGATATATAACTGTCGAGTAATTAACTACTCAACTACATTCAAACTGTGTTTCTTCTATATACCTCAATGACCGAAAATAATTTGAACTTCATTAGGTATAATAATGTTACATACTTTAAAGCGCTATCGGTATAATTTGAAATTAAACAGATCATTAATTTCTTCATAATCACGAGTAAACTAAATCATAAAACATACATTTTATTTTGATAGTCAGTCAGTGTTTTAAATGTTGAATATGATAGAGTCAGATAGACAGTGGTTGGTTTACTAAACGCAAGTCCACCCCAAGTGACTGTATGAGAACAAACCTATTTACAAACATTCAAGCTTTGAATGACCAGAAACTAATACAATGAATTACATTAGATGTTAACATGAATGTATAGTATAAATTTGTAAATAAAATAACAGTTTATAAAGAAATAGAAGTACAAAGTTAAAAACATTATTTTTTCACTCTGTAATCATTTACCGCCAAATTATTTTCCCCAAATCTGTATATCCCTATTTACTATATAGTATTATTATACGTTCACACGCACCGCCCCATCATTTCACCCCCTCCCTCCATCTGTATCAGTAGTTTTTAGCTACCTACCGAAATGTTTAACAAATTGATGAGCCTAGAACTGCAAAGAGGAGCTATAACATGACAACTGATAGATCTCTTTATTGTTATTACCAAATTATATTCTAATGTTGAACTAACATATAACTATTATTGGATATGATTATTCTAGAATCTAAAATAATCATGCATTTTCACAACTATGGTCGTTGTTAAAAAAATATTATTGAAATATATAAAATCAAATTCTGGATAATAAGATGTATTATTGTGACTGTTATTTGAATGACGATTTGTGATATATTGAGTAAATTTTATACCTAATGGTAATTTTACATATAATATGGTTCATACTACCTAGTTTAATTATTCGATCGAGGTATTTGTTATTAAATTTAAATAAATATTGATTAGTTATGTACAATTTGAATAGCAGACTTATTAGGGTAAGTTCCAAGTTATCGAACAGTTTTATTTTCAAGCACGTAAAAATATCTTATAATTATTATTCCATACTCATATTAACCTTTTTTACTTGTTCGTAAAACTAGAACTGTTCGATAACTCGGAACTTACCCTATAAATAGGTATGATTTACTTGGTTGTTTTAGTAACTTGGTACCTAGAAACATACAGTCTTTTAGTTAAAACTGATAGGAAACATAACAATGTTCGGACACCCATAGTTCTCGGAAAGTGAATTTTCTACAACATATCAAGGTAGTTAGTACTAAACTAGGAAATGCTTTATGTTTTCGGTTATATTACTATAAATATTATAATTATTGAGTTGAAGATTTCATTACTATGATAATAGTGAAATATTGTTGTAACTTACAAGTTACAAAGATCTTATCTTCTTTGTAACTTATAAATTAAATTAAATAATACTAGATATATAGTATATATCATAGGATATTTTAAAGATTATACTTATCCATTAGTTCTCTCTTACTCTCAAGTAAAAGAGAGAGAAAATATTTGTGATTGAGCAATGAGTACTTTACTTCACTCACTCTATTTGGTGCCTAGAGTGACATAATATAAGGGGGGATGGGTCGTAAGGGAGGGGGCTAAGGGGGACAGGGGAGAGTAGCGCTATGGTTAGTAGTGGCGGGATGTGTGCTATCCTCCAATAACCTCATTGATAAACTATTTATTTATTTCCTAATAATAATTACCTTGTTGGCAATATATCATGTACATTTAAATTTACTTCACAACACTGAATCAGTCACAGTTAACATGTACTGCAAATAATGATCATCATACTGTTTTTACAGGATGGCATATTTCTCTATACTTGTAAATAATATAAATCATTCACTGCAATATAATTATTAATTTATGTATAGTTTATATATTTGTTACTAGGCCCTATAAATTAACAAATAAATAATTTAATAATTTCCCTTCAGTATATTGGTGGTACCTAAGTAAGTAGTGTCTCAGATGATTGACAGATGATTGACAGTTGTACAACCAGTGACATAAGTCAGGCAGCCAGTGGAAGTGACTGTATTTTCGCGCGCTTGACAAAATTAATACAGTCCACCACTTCACATGAATGACCAATGATTAAAACACTGAAATTAAATCATATGTGAAAACAAATGTATTTGTATGTGTTGTATATAAAATATCAGCTTATAAATTAGCATACATTAACTTAGAAGATAATTTCTTTCTGTGTAATTAACCACTCGTTCTTTTCTCCCCCCACCCCCGATAATAAGTTACACCTCTCCTTGCCCTGTACCTCTCCCCCCTAAATCACAAAGTACCTTCCTGAGTAATGCATTGGAACAGTAGAGAAAACCTTCCTATGTAAATAAACGTTACTGAATTTTTGAAACCTTTTTTTTACTCACATACAGTTATTGAACATATAATGTATCATAAAATGAATTATTTTATTACTAGGTTCTGATTTTAACTTATCTTATCACCTTCGCAGATTGCAGAAGGTTACACTTTAGGCAGTATTTATTTATTTGTAGTCATGCTAGGTTCTCGCATAACTCAAAAAGGTTTCAATCAAATTGCTTGAAATTTTTATAGGTGTTTGTCATTATCCAGGAACCAGTTGGTTAGATTTTAAAGATTGTTACAATAATTAGTATCATTATTTTATTATCATATTATTCTTTAGTGACACATTTTAGTTAGGCTATATATTTATTGTTATTTGAACATATTTTTGATTAGGTAGGTGGGAAAAATAACTTTCATCGTAAAATAAACACTAAATTAACTATCATTGATGACTGACTGTAGGTACTGTCGTACTGGTAGTTGGGACCGGAAGTGATACTTTCCTAGGTAGTTAGGTAGGTACTACACCTTTTTAACTTAAATTTAAAACATTTTTAAATCAATTTAAAAGAAGTCAAGTTATATCTAAAAATTTAGAAAAAAAGTAATTCGAGTTATATATGAAATGGTTCAACTTAAAGCTACTCCGTGAATGCAATCACTATCCAAGGAATGTGACGAAAAAGGTCACAAGCATCGATGGCTGCACTCACGTATGGAAGAAGAAAATCAAGAGGTGTTACAGTTTTCTGTGTTATTTCTCGTTTTACTTTTTCATTAAAATAAAATTATTTTTTTAATAGATATGCTCCATTAATAAATAATCCTAATAATAATTTTTTTCTTTCATTTTGAGAATTTTATATTCCTTTCTTAGTTTACTTTATTTCTAATATATTTGTATGATGCAATCATTCGTTGTATTTCATCATATAATGTTGTTTGATGTATCCGCTAGTTTGTTGTACTACACACTTCATGATTATTTAATGACCTGTCACGCCCCAGCATATACATATATTTGATGTTATGCAGTAATAAACTGCAAAAGTGTCGGACTGATGTTGGACTAGTGGGGCGTCAAACTAATGGTGTTGTCGAGCCAATGAATAGTAACCCTATGAGTTTACCTAAGAAGTGTAGTTGAAGAGTTTAGCCCAAGCACTGTCCTCTTAAACTGCAAGTAGTTTGAAAAAATGGTAAATATGTAAAAAATTAAAAAAATCCATAATCCAAATTACAACAGTTCGGGGCCTATGGGACGCCACCCCCTTCTTTCCCATTCACCAAAGACAGCTAACGGATAGAGCCCTTGGGTGCTAAGTTTTAAAATCACGGTATGTTGCTAGGTACCGAGTTTATTTAGGGAAAACCATCAAATAATTCATACCTATCTATAGGGTAAGTTCTGAGTTATCGGACTGTTCCAGATTTACGAATAAGTAAAAAAGGTTAAAATGAGAGTTAAATTAATAATTATAATATATTCGCTTACTTGCTCAAAAATATGGAACCGTTCGATAATCGGAACTTATCCTAATTAGTCAAGTACCTAAAGTGTAAATAACTAATCAATATTCTTAAATCCAATTATTTATTTAAATTTACATCTCAATTGAATAACTCAACTATAATAAACAATGAATTCAATCAATCATACTTAAAAATGCTATCATTATCACTCAATATATCACAAATCTTCATTCAAATAACGGTCACAATAATACATCTTATTATCCACACTATGTGATAAGCCTACCTAATTGGATTTTAATATTATATTAATGTTTCTTTTAGAAACACAAAAAGTGATCAAACTGTATGATTCTTATAGATAATCAAAATTCATATCCTATAATAATTTTATATGTCAGTTCAATATTATAATATAATTTAAGTATAATAATATACATTCCTATTATTTGACAATGCTTAGTTTTCTGCAGTTCAAGGCTCATAAATAATTTTTTAAACATTACGGTAGGTAGCTACTGATAGAGGGGGGGTGGATCTGTATGTAAAGACTGATATACAGTTTGGGAAAAATAATTTGGCAATAAATGATAACAGAGAGAAAAAATAACCTATTTAACTGTGTACTTCTATTCCTCTATAAACTTATATTTTTTTACAACTAAATATAATACATTTGTGTTAATATTTAGTTAAATTTCAGCGTATTAGTCACTGGTCATTCTTCATATCTGTGAATGTATGTGTACGTATGTTTGTTCTCAGAAGATCACTCACACTAGTGGACTTACATGTTAATTTCTCAATCACTGCCTATCGTATTCAAGATTTAAAACACTGATCGATTGACTGTCAAAGAAAATGTTGACTTTATGACTTAGTATACTAGCTCGTGATTATAAGGAATAAATATCTTTTTAAATTTCATATTATACCGATAACGCTATAAATAGTGTAAAAATATTGAACTTCAAATTATTTTCGGTCATAGAAGTTTATTGAAAGATACAAATGCAGTTGAGTATAGTTAGTAACTCGCTAGGTACATAGAAACACTATTTTGGATAGTAGAAATTACCTTGCTACATTAGTTATAGTTAATTACTAAATATGTACATAGATACTATAATCAGGTATAAGTAAGTTAGGGACCTACATACACCAATTGGGATATTATTAGGTACCTAGATCATATAGTTTGGGGAACGGTCAAGAGCTCCCCCGGTCATGAGCCCCCTCCCCCCCGGTCACGAGCACCCTCTCCCTGTTTTTTAAATCCTTATTTATCTAGTTAAACAAATGAAGAACTACTTAGATAGAAATAACTGAGAGTTGCTAATGTAGTTTGTTGTATCCGCTAGTTTGTTGTACTGCACACTTCATGATTGTTTATTAACCTGGAAGGGGGCTCTTGACCTAGGGGGCTTACGACCTACAGCCATAGTTTGATAGTCATGAACTGAGTACCTAAGGTTAGGTATCAAGATACACTTGTTGAGTTATTACAAATCAAATTAGATTGTTAGATACACTAGTTGGTTAATCATGAGTTAGTTTCAAGATACACTAGTTAAATTAGGTATGTAAAAGTTAGCGCACTCACAAGTTGTGACAGTTACAACTTTCTGTGTTATTTCTCTTTTTTTTATTACAATAAAAATGATTGTTAAATAGATATACTCAATAAAAAAATAATCCAAATAATAAAATAATATTTGCTTTGGTTTTTTTAAATTTTACATTCCTTTAATCCTATATAAGTTGACTTTATTTCTAATATGAATTTGTAAGATGCAATGATTCATTGTATTTCATCATTTAATGTAGTTTGTTGAATCCGCTAGTTTGTTGTACTGCACACTAAATGATTATTTAATGACCTGGCAGGGGTATTGGGGGGGGGGGGGGGGGTTGTGACACGCCCCCCTATGTACATATATTTGTTGTTAAATCAGATAGAATCTGCAAAAGTGTCGGACTAATGTCGCATCGGACTAAGTAGTAGTCGGACTAATGAGGCGTCGAACTAATGGTGCGTCGGACTAATGAATAGTAACCCAAACTAGAATAGTACATATATATTATCAACTTCAAACTTCCTGACCGTATTATTTCGTAAATAGTAATTGCAAATATTCTTTAATCTATTGGTTCCTAAGTATACATAATATAAATATAAATATAATATAAATAATTTCCATCAGTACAAAAAATCTTCAATTCAAATATGTAAACCAATAGGAAGGTATTCTTCGTCAATTAGTTATTAAGAGATATTATAATATTCAAACATTGGTCTAGGTAGCTAACTGAATTAAATATTTTGTATTGCGTTGCGCTATCAGTGCTCAGCTGTAAAATATTTAATAAATTGACATAGGTAGTGGGTTAAGTTACGAATTATCGGTCAGTTCCACATTTTCGGTCATATATATAATTGGTATACTGATAATTATCACTAATACCTATTAAAATAAAGAGTATATAATATATTTTATTGGAATGATTATTTTTTCTCCTTTGTCTGAAAATGTGGAACTGTCCAATATTTCGTAACTTACCCCAGATAACCATGAATTAGTAGACATATTTGATAATGACGTATGGTACAGTATATATATATCAGAATAAGTTTTATAAACTACCTTTTTTATGAAAGTTTCATTCATGTAGGTAGTACCTATTCAAATTTGAATGTATTTTGAAGCTTATGAAATTGACGTGAAAAAGTGGCACTAACTAACATACATACAAGTTTAATATATCGTTAAAATGAGAGTAGTGGAGTAATGGAATGATGAATATTTTAAGGTACGTAATACATTTAATAATGAGGATACAAGTACTATTGAAGAAATATAATTTAATTTTTCAGTGTATAGCTTATGTGTGATCAAGGTTTAAAGATAAATAATTATTATTTCATTGTCAAGAAAAAGTTAGTTTTTATTGCAAAAATTGAATACCATCCGACAAACTGTTACCTAGGTAATACTAATATTACTAACCTCAAAAATTATATCGTACACGCAAAATTGAAAGAAATACAATTTCTTACATATGTACCTAGCTAACTATGAAGCTTATTACTTTACCTGAACCTAATAATAGAATAAAAAACATTGCACATCAACCTAGCTCATTCAAAAATGTAAAGATTATAAACTTCCATAGTTGAAAATAATTTAGAACTTGAATATATTTTCTAATTATAACCTAATATTTAACCATAGCTGGATGCAACACTAATAATTATAATACCTAATATTTTAATCATGAGTATAACGTGCGATAAAATCGTCAGTGAAAGTGACTGTACAAGAACATTCGTACGTACATGTGCTCACGCCTTCAACTGAATCAAGACTAGACACGAAATTATTGCATTTGTTATATACTATTTTGTTATAAATAAATTAAATAAAATAGCAGTTAACAAAGAAATATTAGTACATACTTTGATTGTAGATCACTACCTTTTTCTTTGTATATTGTCAACCCCTTCCCCTCCCTTATATTTGTCTTTCGAGCGTATTTATATTATTAATAAATACCCACTATTATTCGATACGTAAATAACATTATAATATTGCAGTATTTTTATTTATTATTGGATATTTATCATGCTAACATTACCATTTAATTTTAATCACTTTTTCTTTGCATTACATTACTGAAATTTTGAAACCTAGTTTTCTCAGATACCTAGGTTTAGAATAATCAATATTTCAATCCATCAAAAGATGACTAGTGTCATTGTCACTATGCACTAAACATATTTTAATTACTTAAACTGATTCATTGTATTTATATTATTTTTATATTACCTAATTCATTTCTAAATTATCAGTAAATGCAACACGTTATTATTATCTGAACATATCAATGATTAGGTAGATTGAAGATATATATACCTACTGAAAAGTAATCGATAAATTATTGGTTGCTAAATTAGTATCTATAAATAGTTCAATACATCCAGAACCTATAAGTTTCAGTAAATATATCAAAATAGTATTGTTGCTGCACTAACAGTAGGTAGGTAAACTATTGAATATTACGATGATATTTTATTAAAAATAATTATAGTTTGATATATATATAAATGAGAAATAATAGTTTTTGTATTTTGTTATTCATGAATGAGTAACAAAAGGTAGTAATTGTTTTGTGTTCATGCTTTTAAATTACTTCATGATAAGCAATAAGGTATTAGGTACCAGCTTATAATGTTAATTGAATTATTGCTAATGCTCATTACGTAACTAATGACTGTAATTTTTTTTATTATATATGTACGATTCCAGAATAGTTGGGTATCCATTTACATACCCAACTTCACCTCCTAATCGATGGATAGATAGATATCCCCCCCCCCCCGCCTGCCCAGGAAACTGTAGATTATTGAGAGGACAAGTTGGGTAACTGCACACACAACTTTACCTAAATATCATTGACTGAATCAGTGAGAGGTGAAGTTGTGGAACGACACACACTACTTCACCGCAATAGAATACTGCTTTAATGTGAGCGGTGTAGTTGGGTGAGAACACACATAGGTACACCGTTTGAGATATTTCCTATTCGTTTAGAAGTACAGTTGGGTAAGAATGCACCTAACTTTACCGTAGAGGAAAAGCTTCATATCGTGGAGAGCGACACTTCGTAGTTACCCAACTTTACCTCTCTACCCTCCAATTTATCGTTACGATTCGTATAAATTTGAGCCTGCTGGCCCCAACCACACAATCCAATTCTGACTCCAATAAATCGCTACGATATCCTATTTACACGTAATGATAAATTGTAACAATCTCTTCATTACAATAAATCGCTACAACTGATCATAGCGTGTAAACTAGCCTTTATATGTAGATAATATTCTATATATGTATATATATTCCATTGTTTATCATCATATGCTGGGACACAAATGAACCAAATAGATGTGAGCACGTTGTTCAAACAGTCATCACAATCTACATAAAGACATGTCATCACATAAGATACATGAGCACATGAAAGACTTAGAAGCTTCTGATTGAAGACATAGAACGCAAAGGAACTTTGATGGAACCATTGTTAGTTCTAATCCGTATTCGCTAGTGAGCGTCAATATCAATTAGTTTGATAACAGAAGCTTTGTCATAAATTAAACATTCAAAAATTATGTACATATATAAAATGTAATACATGTATTGTAATACCAGTCGCAATCAATATCATTATTTCTCATTAATTTTTTAAGGTACGAAATTTACCTTCCGTTTTTTCTAAATATTTGAACAGTAGTTAGTGTAGATCTTTATTTCATCGGTACACTTACCAATTAGTTTGCAATTAAGTAGGTAGTAACTATAATCGCTCCTGTAATTACTGCTTTACTTAGCTTCTTATTTTTCTACTTAATATTTAAATTGTTTATTTTAGTTTGATATCTGCAATAGTTTTGTATTTCTAAGTGAAGATATTAACTTAAGTTCGATTAGATTTTGTAGTATTTAAAGTATAAGTTTTGTATGATTATTTTTCCATTTGCCATCAGCTATAGCTAGTTTTTTCTCCGATTTAGTTTTAATTTGTAGCTAACTATTTAATTATTTGATTTAATGTTTAAATGCACATCCTTATTTTTGTACCCAATTTTTACATGATTTACAGGTATTAAAAGATGCACCTATATTTTCCGCTAATAATTCGTTGAATTAAATTATTATGCTTTTAATCTTGCAGCATGGGAACGTGACAGAAAATCCTAGTGATAAAAATAATAGAGCGAAAAATCTCTAACATTTAAAATAAGAATAACTTCCGTAGAAGAAAAAAATCTGTATTTCTTTATAATTGAAATTATTTGAAATTATATATATGAAAATACATTTTTTGATATTTCCTCTCTAGTAACACTTATTAATGATTCGGGATATACATTATATATGTATACAATATTACTAATTATTTGCTGAAAGTTAATGAAATACTCTTTGTTATCTCCGTAGATTAATTTTATTTTACAAATTCTTTAATAATCAAAAATGATACCAAAAAATTAAATATTGAAAATAAAAATTATGGCAACCAATTAAGTATATTGTACAAATTCTTAGAGAGTGTATTTATATTGTTCTATTTCATAACAATAATGCGCATGTATGTAATTGTTATTCTATTATAGTATACAATAGGTGTGAAAACTATCTATACCCCACTAGGGTAAGTTCCGAGTTATCGGATTGTACCACATTAGTGACCATTAAAGACGAAAGAATATATTGATTATTGAAATATGAGCGAAACAATATTTTTTATGATCGATGATGTGTAACCATACGATAACTCGTAACTTAACCTATATACAAAACTCATAATGAATATTTCTGATACTATCAAACCTAACTCATCATTTGAAATTGCATGTTGTACCTCATGTCGCTCTACAATGAATCACACATTAACTGTACAATATTCGTAACAGTTTGTAGTTTTCAGCAAACAACAGGTGAAATTGTTCGATTATTATGTCGTTATTAGGATTTTACATTTCAGCGATTTGAATGAGCTAGGGTATTTAACAGTTAGGACACTGTTAGCAATATAGGGACACAGTAAGTACCCCAATCAGGACACTGTTAGCAATATAGGGACACAGTAAGTACTCCAATGAGGCCACTGTTAGCAATATAGGGACAGAGTAAGTACTCCAATCAGGACAGTGTTAGCAATATAGGGACACAGTAAGTACTCCAATGAGGCCACTGTTAGCAATATAGGGACAGAGTAAGTACTCCAATCAGAACACTGTTAGCAATATAGGGACACAGTAAGTACCCCAATCAGGACACTGTTAGCAATATAGGGACACAGTAAGTACTCCAATGAGGCCACTGTTAGCAATATAGGGACAGAGTAAGTACTCCAATCAGGACAGTGTTAGCAATATAGGGACACAGTAAGTACTCCAATCAGGACACTGTTAGCAATATAGGGACACAGTAAGTACTCCAATCAGAACACTGTTAGCAATATAGGGACACAGTAAGTACCCCAATCAGAACACTGTTAGCAATATAGGGACACAGTAAGTACTCCAATCAGGACACTGTTAGCAATATAGGGACACAGTAAGTACCCCAATCAGAACACTGTTAGCAATATAGGGACACAGTAAGTACCTCAATCAGGACACTGTTAGCAATATAGGGACACAGTAAGTACTCCAATCAGGACACTGTTAGCAATATAGGGACACAGTAAGTACCCCAATCAGAACACTGTTAGCAATATAGGGACACAGTAAGTACTCCAATCAGGACACTGTTAGCGATATAGGGACACAGTAAGTACCTCAATCTGGACACTGTTTTGACTCGTTTGTCCTTTACCAAGGTAGCAATTTTTCTTGGGCCAATATTGGGACAACATTGGCAATATTGGGACAACATTGGCAATATTGGGACAACATTGGCAATATTGGGACAACATTGGCAATATTGGGACAACACTGGCAATATTAGGACAACATTGGCAATATTGGGACAACATTGGCAATATTGGGACAACATTGGCAATATTGGGACAACATCGGTCCAAGAACCATTCCTACCTGGGTATATCTTGTCGTAATTTGAAATTATTCCACTACCATCAACTCTTGTTCTTCTCTCTCAAAGCTCACATATTCCTAATGGAGTTTACAGTCTATTTCTCAAAGAATATATGTTCCACCCCTTGAAAACTGTCTAGTTACATTATGTCAAAGGCACTACTGATATAGATGTGGAAGTTTATTCACTAGAATACAACAGTTGGCATTTCAAATTGGAAGACAAGTTTTATCCTACGTTGTTATGGGTTTTGACTTGCATATATCACATTTTTAATATATTGAGTTGGTATATTATATCTAAAGTATTATTATTTGATAAGTGCATTTTATAATGGTAATTCAAAATTGGAATTATTAGTAAGATAAAGAGAATTTTATTTTAATATAGATAGTGAAATTATACTGTGGTAGACTATAGATTATATATTAAATTAAAATTTGGAGTTATAAAATAATACAGACTGAATGATCAAATCTCTTTAAATAAAAGTAAATGTTAAGAAATTCATGAAAAGACGTTAAAAGTTAAAGTACCAATATCTGAATGCAATGAAATACCGGATGAAAATTTCTATAAATAATTATTAAAAAATTCGATCAAAATATGAATATTAAAATATATTAATTTTGTAGTGAATAGTGATATATTATATAATTCAACTCGTGTGGTATCCATGATACCTGCAGGTATCATGGATACCAATTAAAATATCGAGTTGAATTATATAATTTTTATCCTATCCTCCCTACTATGAATAATTGAATATATTTAAATGGCCATATTTGTATATTTAATTAAAATATCATCTTTTCAAATAAACAAAATTGCATGTGGTAATTGTTCCTTTACCGTAACTGAAGAAAGAAAAATGTCTTCTTTGTATTCTTCTTTCATCAAAGACTGAAGGTTTGAAAATTCCCAGGAAACTCCAAATAAACTAGGAACAGGAAGTGATAAAAGGAGAATGAATAAATACACTAAAAACATTCAGATTCTATGGAAAACAGCTCGTAAATTTTACCTACATTCTTCTCAGTTAATTCTATGTGTACGGATATACATTTTTATCATCATTTTTGGCATTGCGACAATGATGTACCTCCATAAAAACTTAAATATTCTGTGTATAAATATTATATCTTGCAGTGGATTGCACATCTTTAGTTATAAATAAATATAATTTTTTTGATGTAACTTTAACATATGTTTATTTTATCAGAAGTTTATCAAATTTTAACAAAATTTATCAAATTATAACAGAAATTTATCAAATTATAACAAAATTTATCAAATTATAACAAAATTTATCAAATTTTAACAAAATTTATCAAGTTTTAACAAAATTTATCAAATTTTAACAAAATTTATCAAATTTTAACAAAATTCATCAAATTTTAACAAAATTCATCAAATTTTAACAAAATTTATCAAATTTTAACAAAATTTATCAAATTTTAACAAAATTTATCAAATTTTAACAAAACTTATCAAATTTTAACAGAATTTATAAAATTTTAACAAAATTTATCAAATTTTGACAAAATTTATCAAATTTTAACAAAATTTATTGAATTTCAACAAAATTTATAAAATTTCAACAAAATTTATCAAATTTTAACAAAATTTATCAAATTTTAACAAAACTTATCAAATTTTAACAGAATTTATAAAATTTTAACAAAATTTATCAAATTTTGACAAAATTTATCAAATTTTAACAAAATTTATTGAATTTCAACAAAATTTATAAAATTTTAACAAAATTTATTGAATTTCAACAAAATTCATCAAATTTTAACAAAATTCATCAAATTTCAACAAAATTTATAAAATTTTAACAAAATTCATCAAATTTCAACAAAATTCATCAAATTTTAACAAAATTCATCAAACTTTAAAGAAAATTATCAAATTTTAACAAAAATTATCAAATTTTAACAAAATTTATCGAATTTTAACAAATATCAAATAATTTCTAACTAATTTCAACATATTCAACAAATTTCAACAAATTAAAAAATAAATTTTAACAACTTTTAACAACACAAATGTGGCACAGTATCACCGCTTTAGTTTGCAACATTGTTGAAATTTATATTAGTTATAAGACTTACATATAGAAGCAAAAAAAATTAGCATTATAATTGTATTTGTAGTTATTTATTCTTGAATAGGTGCAGAACAATTTTCCATTTAACATGAGTTAGACCTAACCCTAGAAATTCATTGAGTCAATTTTAGAAGTACGACGGTTTGGTCTTTATGTTTTTGGTCTTCATGTTATGTTTTGTTCTTCAACAACAGTTATTTTGTGTGCAAGTGAAGCATGGTACAGTTTGTTACCTAATACAGTATAGTTAAATACTTATGCTCTGATTTCAAAGAAACAAAAATAATATTTTATTATCGTATCAACGAAGGGTTCGATAGACGCATGTAAGGAACAAGTGGTGTACCTTCAATAAGGTTCAGAACCAATGCTCTTACTTAATATTATATCAAGTTATTACCAATTAGGTCTAAAGGGCCGTCACACGTAGGGTTTTTAAGTCTTTCCCACAGACTTTTTGCTAAGCTCCTCCTACTTTTTTCACGAGAATATAAGAAAAAACTGGTTCTAGGTATATTCCACCCGATGAAAAAATATCTTCTACAATATCCTGAAACATTTGGACAATATTTAGAGGTAGCTCAAGTCAATTAAATTTTATCCTAATAGAATTAAAAATATTCCTAATATGGTAGTTTATTTCAATGTTTTCGCTCTTTGCTTATAAGTTGCTGTTTTGAATTCTAGGACCAAATTCCCCGTGGTCAAAATCTCTCAATGTTAAAATGGCAATAATTTCCCTGTCTTAAAACCCTGTACAATAATCCTCACCTCTCTATCCTGGTCAAGCCCCCACTCTTACAAGGAGTTAAAATATCAAATTCAAAATGAGATAAAATATAACATGAAGTGTTATATATGACATCATCTTACAATTACTATTGCTTTTGTGTTGGCGATAGGGAAGTAAATCAGCTTGAGATTGAAAATCTAATTACTTCAACTCATAAATAGCGTTCACACAGCCTTTCTTTCTGTTGTTCTGTAACATGTGTAGTGAAATATTTACAGCTTGTGATTAGTCAACAAAAGGTTTAATTTGATACAGTGAAAATGCAAGTTACCTAGTATTATAAATAATATTAATAAATGACAAATATTAATAACTAACCAAATTTAACCTGAAAAGTGGGGTGGAATATACATAGGGTTGAATATACGGTGCACGGCGAATTGCCACTGGGTGAACTGCCCATGTGGGGGAACTGCCCATGTGGGTGAATTGCCACTGGGTGAACTGCCCATGTGGGGGAACTGCCCATGTGGGTGAATTGCCACTGGGTGAACTGCCCATGTGGGGGAACTGCCCATGTGGGTGAACTGCCCATGTGGGTGAATTGCCACTGGGTGAACTGCCCATGTGGGGGAACTGCCCATGTGGGTGAATTGCCACTGGGGGAACTGCCCATGTGGGTGAATTGCCACTGGGTGAACTGCCCATGTGGGGGAACTGCCCATGTGGGTGAATTGCCACTGGGTGAACTGCCCATGTGGGGGAACTGCCCATGTGGGTGAATTGCCACTGGGTGAACTGCCCATGTGGGGGAACTGCCCATGTGGGGGAACTGCCCATGTGGGTGAATTGCCACTGGGTGAACTGCCCATGTGGGTGAATTGCCACTGGGTGAACTGCCCATGTGGGTGAATTGCCACTGGGTGAACTGCCCATGTGGGTGAATTGCCACTGGGTGAACTGCTCATGTGGGTGAATTGCCAATGTGGGTGAATTGCCACTGGGTGAACTGCCCATGTGGGGGAATTACCACTGGGTGGACTGCCACTGGATGGACTGCCACTGGGTGAACTGCCCATGTGGGTGAATTGCCACTGGGTGAACTGCCCATGTGGGTGAATTGCCACTGGGTTAACTGCCCATGTGGGTGAATTGCCAATGTGGGTGAATTGCCACTGGGTGTACTTCCCATGTGGGTGAATTGCCACTGGGTTAACTGCCCATGTGGGTGAATTGCCAAT
>CANNZV010005503.1:23-26533 GCA_947561585.1 Caprella mutica
ACATTCTCGATCATATTAAAAAAATTACCTTCATTTTATTGGTATCCACGATGCCTGCAGGTATCATGGATACCAATTGAAGTAGAAAGTTAAATAAGAATTATCATATACTTTTTTTAACATGATCGAAAATGTGGTACTGTTCATTAACTCATAACTTACCCTAGTTTCCTCAGGCCCTTTACAAGCAATGTACCTTTACATCAACTAGCTATAAAAATAGTAAAGTGTCCCTTTACACTAAAAATAAACAAAATGACCACTCTAGTACTGTGTATTGGGACACTATACTCCACAGTGTGACGTCATGTGACACAATACTCCACAGTGTGACGTCATGTGACACAATACTCCACAGTGTGACACAATACACCACAGTGTGACGTCATGTGACACAATACACCAGTGTGACACAATTCTCCCCAGAGTGACGTCATGGCACACAATACTCCATAGTGTAACATTAGGCAACACTGTCTATCTCAACAATATTCATCTTAACAATAATTTAAATAAATTTCAACTAAAGCAGCTAATCTAGCTGTTGTAGATCAAAGGATTTATTAGAAAGGACGTATCTAGGATACATAACATGCACCATCTAAGCTGTCATTCACTAGTTAAACAAGTGGTATCTATGATACACCTTGATAGCGCAATAGAGTAGTGTCGGTGGCTATGGGTTATCACGCTCTCTACCTAACTCTACTACTAGAACTTTAGGAACAGTACATCAGCATTCACTTTCTAGGCTTTAAGTAGCAGCATTTACTAGAGAATAAGAACTGGTTATTGAGATTGTAGCTAAATGATACCAGTGACTTCAGAACCCCAGACAAACACGGCTACTGACGAGCAGTTTGAAAAGTGACGTAACGTTCCTTTTGGTTAATATCGATACACTAAAGCAGGGTGTGACGGGACACTGGTGTTACTGAGAGAACATGTGCTCATAGGATGACACTGTGTCAGCTGGTGTGACGTACTCCTCCCTTTCTCGACACTGACCATGAGCACTGCGGTACATCGCCATCTTTGATATGCCGTGGTAGTGAACGAAAGCCGCGGCAACAACCAGAGTGTGGAAGATCTGGTGACTGTGGAACTGAAAACAGAAACAAAGCACTTTAGGGTTTGAAGAGGAAATGTGTTTAAAAAATTAATATCAGATCACAAATTATTTTAAATTAACTGTATCAGATAAAACTTTATAGCTAGCTGAAATACATTCTAGCTAATGGAAAATTTTATATCAGTAGGCAGCTACTTATCATTCGAACTATATTGAAAAAAGAGCAATTTAAGACACTCACCCATAGGTCGCATTTACCAGGGAACCACCTCTCTGGCACCCTGACGGCATAGAACACCGCCCCCAGTACATAGAGGGCCCCCATAAGGGCCAAGGGACCAAGAGCAGCCCGGGACAGAGCCACGTCAAAACCTTCCCTGAGAGTGTAGTGTACTGCAGGCACAATGCCTGACAGACCAAACGCTAGGAAAACACCTGAGAAAATAAAGATAGGAAAGATAGCAGGAGAAATGGGGATGACAATCAAATGAAACACACTCAGAGAGAAAAAAAAGTTTGAGAGTAGCTAGCTAGTAGAGTGCTATCATTTTCAGTGAGATTAATTCCTTTTATATTTAAAGTATCTTATAATATTTGAAACACTGAACTACTAGAGAAGTTCCAAATAAATGGAGAGGTCAAAATATTGTTGGTAGCTATAAGAAGTGCATAATAATACATTTCCTCTCCTGCTATCAAAGATACGGAACAGTACGATAACTCGGAACTAACCCTATAGCTACAGGGTATCCTATAATAAAGCAATAAATCTCCTTAGAAGTAGCTATATAACTTAGTGAACAATCTTAGTTGTCATTTTAGTTTGGTGCAGATGTTATTTCCCTAATTAGTAGTTATTTGGTTTGAAGTCTCAGAATCTAGAACTAATCAGAGAGGTTTTGCCTCACCTGTTCTCAAAGGCCTGTACTTGGGGGTGCTGAACTTATCCCACAGTGACACCACCACGGTGCTCACCCCCATGATGAAGGTGCTGATGAGGTAAATAACCTTGTAGCGCAACTCGCAGTAGAAGCCATAGTACAGCCACGGCACAAAGGAACCCGTAATGAGGATGGCTATGCCGCAGTAGTCAAATCTGAGGGGCAATGCTTTGGTCATTTCAAATGTGCGCAATAGGTAGTAACCTATTCTAATGAGTTAGAGCAAAATAGTTGATGATTTCAAGTAGCTAGCTACAGTTCACCCTGAGTGTTGAATACTTGAAAATTAAATGAAATAACAACAGACTGCAGCTCTCCTCTATTCATTTGAAAAAATATGCATTCATCTCACGAGTTTTTCTATATTTAACTATAAGAATATTTATCTATGTGAAGATGGGGTAATTTGAAACAAAATTGAGGTTTCTCCTAATTAGGAACAATTTTTAATCAATTTTTCAGTTTATATTTTTTCTTTTCAATCAAGATCTTGGCTATCAGTTCTCTTACTGTTGAAATAGCTACTTGATATATTATAGTCAATTTTGTCCATTACTCTCTTCATATGGAGAACTGGTTCACTCTGCTCTATGTTGGTGCAGATGGCTTACGTATAAATAGCTAGTTAAACTATGCATGTTTATAATACTTCCAAATGTCCTCTTTCATACGATAAGAGACCAATAAAAACGCAAGTCAATTCTGAATTTTGGGTTCTGGGCATTTTAAAATTATATTGCTAAAAAATTTTACTTAAAAAAAACAGTCATGCCACTGCCATAGCCTGCTGTTAACATAGGACTCTTTGTAAAAAAAAAAAGTTTTTTCCGTGTGACAAAATATTAAATGAATTAGCTAACTAGCTATCTAAAATTATCCATACATTTCAACCATACTTGGGTAAGCATTTTAGTAGTAGCTAAGTGTACCTAGGATACACACAGTAACATTAAATAGTGTATCTGTGATGCATAGTATTAGCTACTAATTATCTATCAAGGGTTTAATACCTGCAAAGGCCATATCTCAGATCAAAAAAAAAAAAATAGCTACAGGGGACTAGAAAAAGCAGTCAGTGAGGAAAGTGGTTCCATGAACAAAGTCACCCATCACCAATCTACCATTAAATTATAACAAGCTAAATAAGTAATTTAGTTCACTGCAGTTACCCATCAATCAATAAGGACTGAGTTCTTACGTAACTACCTTCAGACATGATTCCTCACTGTGATTATTGTGTTATTTAAAGGTCTCTGCAGATGATATTTTAATGCCACACACTGAATGATGGAGCTACACACCGTCATAGCTTTGGTGTGAAGTTCTGACATTTATGATGTGAACATCTCTCTTTTAGACAGTAAAAATATTAAGAAATTCTTCAATAAGTTAACCGAAGTTAAATGTTATGGGAGGAGAATCAGGTTCATTGACATTTAAAATTGGTAAGATGAAGCGGTAGTTTCTTAGATATATTAAATAATTGGATTGCAATTTTCGCAGTGAACCACTATGAGCGCAGCCTAAGAACACCCCCTGATTGTTGTTGTTGGGGATTTGGGGGAAATCGTTACTACTTCTTCAATAGTGAACAGATTTGATTGAAACAAGCTTTAAAGAATAGCCTGGTATATCTGCTACACTTCTAAGAAACAGAATTTCAAAAAGATTTTAATTTTATGCGTCAAAATTTCATAAAACATTCATGTATGAACTTATAATTCCATCAGATACTGAAACTAAAATGACTTTTTCTCCTTCAATAAAGATTCAATTTGATAGAAAGAAGCTGTAATATTATTAGCTACTACAATTTCTATACAGTACAATTTAGAAAAATCAATTTTTAATGGGTCAAAAATTAGAGTTTAGCATGGAATTTCATTCTTTTCTACTGATAGTAGCTAGGTACTATTAAATTGCATCTTCAATTTTTCTATTCGAAATACGAATTTAAATTTTATAAAGTTCTACTATTTGGAATAAATGGGGCTAATATATTGTGAAAATAACCTAAATTAGTTTTTTAATATCAGTTTTCTATTTGAAAACTGTAAATAGCATTAAGAAGATACCGCGTGACAGGAATCTAGGTAATTTATTTACTAGCGCTAAAAAAGTCAGATGTCAATTTTTTGGAACAAAAAACAAAGCTAGGTTTAGATGAATAATACTGAGAGATGTAGCTACTTCATATTAGTAGGTCACTAATGTAGCTATATTTGATTATGATGAATAGCTATATTATTTTTCTCTGAGAGAAAAAGTAGCTATTTTGTAGATAGATGCATACTAGCTATTATGTAATAATCTTGAGCCAAATATTTAGTAGGTAGCTGACAAGTGTATCCATGATACATGTGATCACTTAATATAGATATAATTTGTAGCTAGTGTATCTGTGATACACTTAAATTATCATGATTTATCAGACAATGGAAATCCCCTGATAAACAGTAGCTAGCTACTAAAGGTGAACACTGATAGTAATCAATGAATATATATAGGACTTTGCCTAGTGAGTCAGAAGTAAATAGGTCACTAAAAATTGACCCTAGATAGCTACTAGATAGTAATGTGACACATTGTAGGAATGGGGTAAATATGTACCACTCACAGAGATGGGCGGGAAAGTACTTCCCAAGTACCAAGTAAAAGTACTAAGTAACAAGTAAGTACTTCAAGTACTACTTGAAGTACTTTCTAAAAAGTACTTTGAATAATTACTTAGAAGTACTTTTTACAAGTACTTGTTACTTTCCAAGTAAAAAGTACTTTGCAAAGTACATTTTTCCTTTCAGTCAAGAGATATTAAAAGATTAGTTCTAAAATTTGTACAAAATTAATTCATTTTCTCATCAAAACTGTATTTACAGCAACTGGATAAAAACTAGAGTTTGAAGAGATCCAACATGTTGGAAAATTGTTTGTCAAGCAATAAAATTTAAAACTTTGTCAAAAAGTAGAATCGAAAACTAAGACTGTAAGACATGGTATACTTTTATGTGACGGTGAATATTCATATATTCTGACATACATCTTGTATAGAGACTATGAGTTATATTGACCAATTTAAGTACATTGAATAAAATTATTTTGTGATACCTAGATATCACAACCAATATTTACCAAACACATTGACGAATTATAAGCGTGTGGACGTGTACAGAGAGTCACTGTGATGATGTACTATCAGAGTAAAGAGTCACTGTGATGATGTACTATCAGAGAAAAGAGTCACTGTGATAATATACTATAAGAGAAAAGAGTCATTGTGATGATATACTATCAGAGAAAAGAGTCATTGTGATGATGTACTATCAGAGAAAAGAGTCACTGTGATGATGTACTATCAGAGAAGAGAGTCACTGTGATGATGTACTATCAGAGAAAAGAGTCATTGTGATGATGTACTATCAGAGAAAAGAGTCACTGTGATGATATACTATCAGAGAAAAGAGTCACTGTGATGATGTACTATCAGAGAAGAGAGTCACTGTGATGATGTACTATCAGAGAAAAGAGTCACCGTGATGATGTACTATCAGAGAAAAGAGTCACTGTGATGATGTACTATCAGAGAAAAGAGTCACTGTGATGATGTACTATCAGAGAAAAGA
This sequence comes from Caprella mutica, assembly GCA_947561585.1. NCBI lineage: Eukaryota > Metazoa > Arthropoda > Malacostraca > Amphipoda > Caprellidae > Caprella > Caprella mutica. The sequence goes on from CANNZV010005503.1 coordinate 5,657, forward strand.
GTCACTGTGATGATGTACTATCAGATAAAAGAGTCACTGTGATGATGTACTATCAGAGAAAAGAGTCACTGCGATGATATGCCATCAGAAAAAAAAGAGTCACTAGCTGTGATGATGTACTATCAGAGAAAAGAGTCACTGTTGTGATGTACCATCAGAAAAAAAAAGAGTCACTGTGCCTGTGGTGATGTACTATCAGATAAAAGAGTCACTGTGATGATGTACTATCAGAGAAAAGAGTCACTGTGATGGTATACTATCAGAGAAAAGAGTCGCTGTGATGATGTACTATCAGAGAAAAGAGTCACTGTGATGATGTACAATCAGAAAAAAGAGTCACTATGATGATGTACAATCAGAAAAAAGAGTCACTATGATGATGTACTATCAGAGAAAAACGTCACTGAGAAGATGTACTATCAGAGAAAAGAGACACTGTGATGATGTACAATCAGAGAAAAGAGTCACTGTGATGATGTACAATCAGAGAAAAGAGTCACTGTGATGATGTACAATCAGAGAAAAGAGTCACTATGATGATGTACTATCAGAGAAAAACGTCACTGAGAAGATGTACTATCAGAGAAAAGAGACACTGTGATGATGTACTATCAGAGAAAAGAGTCACTATGATGATGTACTATCAGAGAAAAACGTCACTGAGAAGATGTACTATCAGAGTTAACAGTATAAATTATTAGTTTTTAAATTGTGTTGTAAATGTACTTGGTACTTGAAAGTACTTTTTTATTTGAGTACTTGGGCAACTACTTCAAGTACATTGATTTACGAGTACTTGTACTTAGTACTTAAGTACTTTCGATGTACTTTTCGTCTATCTCTGACCACTCAGATGTTAGCATGTGCTGGACTTTGTCAATTAGATGCAAATATGAACATAGAAAAACTAGAGAAGTTCGTGCAGCCACTGGTAGATGTATAAACCTTTTAACTTGTAAGTGTTCCTTAATTAGTTTAAAATGCATTTCTATATCATAAAGGCTTATCTTGACGTCAAACTGATAGAATAACAGGAAAGTAATTAGCTACACAGGATATATTGTGTGTACGTCACTGCAAAGAGTGTTAGCTATTCAGTTTCTTTAGGTAGCTATAGCAAGGTGAAATGTATAGCTACATGATAACTAAAATAGAAATATGCATACATAGCTAATATTGAAATGATTTATATAGAAATAGTTTTCATTGGACTTGATTTGAAAAAAGTATTTCTACATAAGTATTTCAAAATCTAAAACAAGGACACAATTCCTCCCAATACTAACCTGAAAAAGTTATCTGGAAGGGCTCGGACATTAGATTTGATTATGAATATAAATACTTATTTCAGTTTATGATGTGGTTTCAAATATTTTTTGGGAAATATAGCTTTTTTTAAGGTACTCAATCTATTTACTGAATAAAGTTAATATTATTAAGTGCCCAAGACAGTAATCATTCAATAATAATGAAAGTAGATAGGTGCACACTACACATTGTAAACAATATAATCACATGATTTAGATAAGCAATATTAATGAGCCAATGGACTTTTAGATAACTCAGGTACCTAGTTAGTCAGTTGTTATCTTATCAGTTAGTAAATATTGAACTGCTTAGAGTCTGATATGCACGTAATTAACCACCTTTAGACTCTAAAACAATAGAATGAATGATTATATTGAAGAGTATTATTAGGCATGTTGTTCTACTGTCCTTAAAAAACACCTTGAGGTTGATGGGTGTTAGTGTCCATACCTACTTCTACTAGCAACACTGACTTCAAAATGACATCATTTGACTACTCACTTGCAAAATAGTTTTCCCACAAACTCTGAATGGCAAGATACTGTGTGGAAAGCAGTGGAGAGACCTAAACAGACGATGGCACCGAGGAGGAAGAAGAGAAACACGAGCTTTGTCTCCAAGTCGTAATGAGCCGCACAGAGGCAGTAAATTGTGACTCCGATAAATGCAACACAGCCTGAATAAACGAGAATTTGAAATAGGGTATTCGATATTTCTAAGCCTATCTTCACATTCAATGCTGAATGAACTTACCGAGTAAATGTGTCCAGATATTTCCAGTCTCTGTGTGAATTCTGAAAATAGACTTGACGCAAGCTGAGAAAGACGGCAATGGAGGCCTGGAAAAATTAGATGAACATTAGCATTGAAATAGAGAAAGAAAAACTTAAAAGTAATGTAGAGAAAAAATAAGGAAGGCTACAGCTTCAAGTTATTGGATGGTTCAACATTTCAAGAATCTAATATTTATTAATTATTATTTAACTCATTAATTCAATTGATATCCATGTGCAGGTATCATGGATACAAACTAAAATGAAAGTTAAAATCAATCATTATCAAATTTTTCCTTATATGATCAAAAATTTTTTGAACTGTGTTTTAGAACTAGGAACTAGCTACCCCTAGATAATTTAATTAACATGATAGGTACTTATTCTTGATCAGTAAATCAATTTTTATTCTCTTCATTCACATAGTGATTTACCAGCTAATGAAGAATGTCCTAACTTGCCCTTTCATTGGTAAGATAACGACTGCTTTTTTAAGCACTTCAATTGCAAATGAAGAGAAATATCTAATTTTCTCCTATACTACCATGTTATTTTGAAGATTGCTGAAGAGACTATATTATAATATAATAAAAAGGAAATCCATTTCGTTTTTAGTGTTTGACAGCGTACCTGTGCCAGTCGTGTAAATAGTCATTGTCTTGGAGCCAACGTGGCAGTTTAGAGAAGGGTTGAACTTTCCATGATGAGACTCCCTCCCACACCTTATACATGAACTCTTCTGCTTTGTGTATCAACTCTTGGTCCTGAAAAAGCACAGAAACACTAATAAAAATCACAGCTTTATAACACTGATGAAATTAATAAATCTTAACATTTATTGCACTTCTATTGGTATGCAATATTTTAGATAAATTCAGTTCAACAGGATATTGAAAAGTTACCAATTTACCTGAGTGAACCTAACTTCCTAACCACTACTTAATATAGAAAAATTAATTAAAAGCAGATATCAATAATATCAAGTTTAACAATTAGCTACTCTCAAATATAGCAATGAGGTAATAAAGTATGTTCTTTCTCACCATATATTGAGAAGTTAATAACAGCTATTTTGAACTTCATTTGTAATTGGAGAGAATTAATCATAATTTGATCTGATTGATTATTTGAGACAGAAATTTAGGCTCTTTTAGAGATAACTGAGGAGGACGTACTATTTTATGAGCCATAGTATTTTACTTGGTAAAGCTAGGTACTGATACTAGATTTAGAAGATATGGATCAGAATATCATAATACATTTCTTTATATAGCTAGTATCCAGTCTGCAGAATATGGGAAAAAATTTGAATTAATCTCTATAGGTATTTACATTAATTTTACTATACCTAAACAGAATAAGAGATCTCTTCACTTTACCTGTTTCTACAGACTGGTCATTACAAAAGGATATTTTTTGTTGTTTTGGATGAGGGCAATACAATTCAATTGAGTGTTTGTTTATAAATTATGACTACTAGTGATAACAGCATTTACACACTCACAAATTTAATTTTCAAAATGTTCATAGAATTGCTCTGACACAACTGAATATTGCTGTAGCATAGGAGAAAATTAGATAGTTCTCTCCAATTGCATAAAAAAGGCTCAAATATGAAATTAACAATCATAAACTCACCAATATTCAATATATAATATACCCTTTGGTAAGTAAGGACATACTTTATTATCTGGTTATTGGTGCACAGGTAATAAAGAAAAAGCATCATCATTCTTGCCATTTATCTGCAAGTTAATGACAGTTATTTTGCCAGACAGAAGAAGATGGAACATTTTTCCAAGACTCTGTCACTCTGAACCAAATCTGAGCTGAATTTTAGATCTCTGCAGGATATTTTGAATTAATTCCTATGTTACCATTAATTTAGCTGCAAGAGATTCTGAATTGATTCTTAGGTTAGCATTAATTTAGCTGCGGGAGATTTTGATTTTGCTCCCGTCCGAGAGTCAGAGAGTAACCTAGCCAAGTAATAAAGCATGTCCTAACTCGCCAATATGATGGAGAGTTTGTGACAGAAATTTTGAGCCTTTCAATTGCAAATGGAGAGAAATATATATCTATTTTACTCTTATGCTATTAGTGCTAGCATGCCTACTATGCTACAATGTTATTTTGGAGAGAATTTATGATAAATTGCCAGTCTGAAAAGAATGTCTCCACAGACCCAGGATTTTTTACAGAAATAATGAGAAATTGGGATTTGGGCACAGAAAATAACATGGGAACATAGGAATTAAATAGGACTTGGGCACAGGATTAATTCACAAATCCTGTTATACTTTTCAGACTGGATAATTTGATCATTTTGGAGAGAAATTTGGTTATTTATAGAGACAAATGGAGAGTTTATGAGCCTGGAGCCATACTATTTTATTTGGGTTATGTTGAGCCTTCAATTGCAAATGGTGAGAATTTTTCTCCTATGCTACAATGTGATTTTGGAGAGAATTTATGATAATATGATCATTTTTTTGGAGAGAAATTTGGTGAATTTTGGAGAGAGCTGGAGAGTTTATGAGCCATCCTATTTTACTTGGTTAATATCATTATAATGATTAGAATAAGTTTCAAGCCAGTCTGTATTTCATGGTAAATTCCACCGACATGTCGGTGGAATTTTTCCCCTTTGAAAATAATATTCTAGCAAAGTCGGTGGATTTTTAGCTATTTAATCCTGTTACCATTAATTTTCGGTGGATAAATTGGGAAAATGTTGGTGGATCAGTGAAATTACTGGAAATTGTTGGTGGATTTTTTCAGGTTTTTGATAAAGTCAGTGGGATTTTGTGCACCAAATACAGACTGGGTTTCAAGTTTTATATAATACCTATATTAAGAGTAATTTTATAAAAAAAATCCTGTAGTGCATGATTGATTGACTATGTTTGATGTTTTAAAGTATGGACAAAGTAGCCAGTATTATAGTATATTGGCGACTTTAGAGGGGTTAAATAAGTTGAAAAACATGAAAATAACAAGTAAATCACCTCCAAAATAGTCCAAGAGATCATTAGAGATGCACATGCATCAGACTGACAGTCCAAATACAGACTGGGTCCCAGTCTGTATTTGGTGCACAAAATTCCACTGACTTTTTGAAAAAGCTGAAAAAATCCACCATAAATTTTCAGTAATTTGACTGATCCACCAACATTTTACCTATTTTTCCACCAAAAATTACTGGTAACATAGGAATAAATAGTTTAAAATCCACCGACTTTGCCAGAATATTATTTTTAATGGAGAAAAATTCTACCGACATGTTGGTGGAATTTACCACGAAATACAGACTGGTAGTGGACTGACAGACTTAAAGCATAATGATGTTTCCAAGTGTAAAATCTACACTAGGAAGTCAAATTTCTCCTTTAAAGTATCTTAAATTAAATGTGGCGACCCGGATTCATTTTCTCATTAAACAATAAAACTGGCGACTTTCCTTCCACACTTCGAAACCTGGATGATTGAAAATGTGGATCCATATCATGATATCATCTGTCATCTGATAACCCAATAACCCTGAAATTCTTAATTCTGAACTTACATAACACTACAACTACACTAGTTACCACTTACATACCTACTAGGTATGATGATAAAAAGAATTTTAGAAATAATTCGACTACCTAATAACCTAATAGGTATATAACATACAAAACTTCTCAACAAATCAGTTCGATTAGTACTCATAGTAGGGGAAATTTGAAGGAAAAAACTAAGGAAATGACAGTACGGAAGTTACGTTACCAAACTAGGCACCACGCTACTATTTTCAGTCCAAAGGTCACTATAATAATTAGCTAAGTACTTTGACTCTTACCTTCGGGTCCATTAAGGATTCCTCCTCTGGTGTACCAGGCAGTGCACATCCCTGACTGTCTTCATCCACAGAATCACCATCTAGAACTGTTTTGAAGTCGAGAAAAAGATCCTCGTGTGGAATGGCACAATCACAATCTACACCACAGGGCCTCCTTTGTGCATCTCTTCTACGAACATAATTTGCTGTGCTAGTGCTAGCAACGGGCTCCTCTTCTAAACAACCTATTTCTCTAATCTCATCCATTGTGTACATTTATAACATTAACTCTACGGTTTGATATCTAAATAAAATAAGTTTAGCAATTCTCATACACGTATACACCTCCTACCACAAAATATTAAACTGAACTGATCAGCTGTGAGCACCAGACCAGTGTTGCCATCTGTTTGCTTAAACAGAGTTGCCAACTGTTATTACGCATAATTACTTCTAATCAATTATCCCTTACCAAATGAATAATACGTTATATGAAATGGAGATAATAATTCGATACACATGATACTTATCAATCATAGTATTTGTTTAGTAATTAGATTATTCTACGATAGGAAGATGAAAAACTGAAATCATAACTAACGGGATTACTTTGGTCTGTTGATGGAATGGAAATAGGTTACAAACTGTTAATAACAAATGGTCGATATTTTATTTACTTATTATCAAGGTCATTTGTTGGAATGAACACAGGTGTTTGCGATAAATAGAACTCACTGCTGTAAATATCTTATTTATTCCAAAGTTATTTTCTCTACTCTAACATACAGTAGAACTGTAGATTAATATCGGATTCCATTGTTCGCATCAGTGGACTTATATGTGTAACTAGTTATATATTCAGTCACATGTTTTTATACATACATAATACATTAAAGATAAAAAAAGTCTAAAAATATATTGAATTATACCCAAATAACACACATGAATGATCATCATATGAAATATGGGCATTATAATCTATCATTAGATACTAAGAAAATGTACCTATATTTGATTTATTAAGTAGAGAAAAAAATCTAATTACAATTAGATAGTATAATTTCTTCAATAATAAATAATAATCAAATTTGCTCGAATTAGATCAATATTCCTCGGGAAAACAATATTAGTATATAATAAAAATACCCGTCATATATTGATATATATCAACGAATTTACAGTAATTAGTATTATATGCATAACACTGATATATAATAGACAAATTAAATATGCAAATTTTGATTTTAGCTACTTATTATTCCTAGTTCACGTCCTCATTTCCTTTAGGGACGTGAACTAGGACGGGGCTATTTTTATATTAATTTTACTTTAATTACCTTTTATCTGATTAAAATATATTCCACTAAAGATATTAATTGACAGAAAACCTACATAGTATGTTTACAAAATTTGCAAATAAAAATAATGCCAAAAAGGAAAATCTGAAATATAAATTCAGCAAATTACAACAGAATCAGCACATAACAACAAATTTTATGATTTGTTAATAAATAAAACAAATAAAAAAATTACCAATAATATAGGACGCTTGCCCCCTTCCTAGTTCACGTTCCTTAATAAAATAGGGACGTCGAACTAGGAATTTATCTTTTGAATAAACTTAATATTCAAGTATTAAATTTGTAATAATGTTTATTTTTTATGTTTACTTTATTATTTCCAGCTTTAATTTTATGTTTTTGATATATATATAATATTAATAACATGATTACATGCTATTTCAACTCTATATAGATTCATTCAAATAGAAATTATCAAATTTAATATCAATATAGTATGTGTACTTTACCATACCATTAGTTATTTACAGAAGATAAAACAAAAAATTAATCATTAAAATGAATTTACCTCAAATATTTGTTTATAAATAAATAGTTTATTTATCATTGTTATTATTATTGTATATAGGGTAAGGGGTAAATTCCGAGTTATTGGACTGATCCATATTTCCGATCATATAAAAAGTACTATATATGTATAATAATTCAAATAACTAGACTCTTAAATAATATATACTTTATAAGTTTATTCCCATATATGATCGAAAAAGTGGATCAGTCCGATAACTTGGAACTTACCCTACTTACAAAATAATTACACAGTGTAAGATGCATATTCACATATCATTTTTATACAATAACTTCGTAATTTGTTAGTAGAGAGAAAGTTACGGTGGGCCATAGAATTAAGATTAAGAGAAAAAGTTATGGTGGGGATATAGAAGATTGAGAGAGGAAGTTATGGTGGCGCCATCGAATATTGAGAGAGGAAGTTATGGTGGGGCCATAGAAGATTGAGAGAAAAAGTTATGGTGGGTTCAATGATTAAGATCCCCCTAAATCTTCTATGACCCCACCATAACTTTTTCTCTCGGTATACCTAATTAATATGTGTCATAATATAGGGGATGGTCACAGATAAGCCAATATACACTTTAAAAATTGCTGATTGATTTATGCACTCACTTTCCGAGTACAGTGGGTGTCAGGTTACTGTAACGTTCCCCCTATATTAATTTAATCACGTATTTGCTGAAATATAATCACGCACTTCTCTGCAATTTGCTAACGTGTCACGTGTGAATTTCTTCGCTACCAGAATACAGGAGTTCTGGTACAAAGTCTTTTATGACGTCACAACAATCTTCAATAGGTACAGAGAATGCCATTCAATAGACCAATTCACTCCATTATATTGACATAAAGTATATTGAATTGGCTTCTAGATTTGCAATATAACCATTTAATACCTAGGTAGTAGTGTGTGTAAATTGCATTTTAGAACCGTAATTTGCCAAATTATATCTTATAAAAAAATTAGGTAGGTACCTATATAATAAAAATATGATTAGATGTAGTAAATGTATAGTAAAATTAGTTTTCTATATCCAACGCGTTAAATTAGTAGGCCTTCTTTTAAAAATATATAAATCAATCTGATTTATAAAAACCAGGGTACAGGAACCAAAACGGTATAGTAACTATTAGACGACACAAATATTTGACGTCACCACAACAACATATTCATTGTTTGTGACCGAGCAGCTCATAATTTCTCGTATTTGCATGTTAATATCGAGAAGTTTAAAGGTCCCCTCCAAGCTAATATTTTTATTGCTTTATTTAACGAGGCTAATGTTTCTTATCATTTTACTGCAAACCGCATAGAATTTGGTAGCATATTTTTAATTTTATATGCTTTTAAAGATTTTTATAATCAAAACTCTACAAAACCTATTTTATTTCCGACTTACTAATTTAAAAAAATTTCAGCCTGAAGAAAAAGAATGTGCACCATTTGTTTTGATTGTCAACTAGGTATTAGGATTAATAAATCCATTTAATATTCGTGTAAAGGTATAAAATTGAATAAACTTATAATAGAAACGTGTATATACTTTAGGAAACAATTAATATCTATAAAATAATGGCTGAAAACGCATGGTTTGTTTATATAATTCAAATTTGTAATCAAAACAAAGAGTGTACAATCTTCTTCTTGAGCATCAGATTAGTGATTCGCTCAATTGTTGCTCACAGAGTATTAAAAAACTTTAAAAACAAATTATAAAATGTATACTAAACCGAATTGTATGCGGTTTGCAGAATAATGATCGTAGACCTTAGTTCTATAATATTATGTTATAAACTCATTTTTTCCCCGGAGCCTGGAGAGGACCTTTAAAGTCATTTTATAAGGGTTTCGTGTAAAAGAAAAGTGAAAATGGCGATTGAACCTCAAAGTTGAAAATATAGATATAATGCAGGTGTGTTTTTATTGTTAATTTCTTTAACTTATCTATAATAAATAGGGTCTTGAACATATGCTACATAGGAGCCTAAATTAGTGCTAGTTAGCTGCTCAATTGCAGTTCCTATGAATAACAGTTAATTAAAAAAATAATGGAAATATATTTTAACCAATGCCTAGTTAGTAATTGATAAGAAAAAATTAAATTTAGAAGTGATTAAGTTTAAGTAAGTTTTGATGCTTCAAAGTGTGGTCAGAGTCGCCATTTCCAGTCATCCGGTGGTCACGTCAAACTAGATTCGATCAGCTGATTACCATACCCTATATACGTTACTGTATCCTGATAAAAACAAACGCCGAAGAAGTCATATCCGACTTTCATTATTCACACCTCTGACGTCATCAGAGCCTCATTCTAACCACCAATCAATAGACAGTGTTTGACAAACTAAAAACAGTATGAATGTTTGAGGGGCAGTGCATTGAAAAACAGACACCTTTAACAAAGATTACTTTACTGATATTAAAACAGTTAGAATATATAGTTTGATAGTTTACAACTTTAAATACTAGGCAATAACATTATATCGAATAGATTTTAGTTCTTATATCATATCACATTCATAGTATATGAATATCCTCCGTATTTAAAATTCATACAAAGTGCAAAGAATCACGCTATTTAACCTACAATGCACTGGTGAAGGTACAGAGAGTGTGTATCTACAATGCACTGGTGTAGGTACAGAGAGTGTGTACCTACAATGCACTGGTGTAGATACAGTGAGTGTGTGCCTACAATACACTGATGTAGGTACAGAGAGTGAGTGCCTACAATACACTGGTGTAGGTACAGAGAGTGTGTGCCTACAATGCACTGATGTTGGTACAGAGAGTGTGTACCTACAATGCACTGGTGTAGGTACAGAGAGTGTGTACCTACAATGCACTGGTGTAGGTACAGTGAGTGTGTGCCTACAATACACTGATGTAGGTACAGAGAGTGAGTGCCTACAATGCACTGGTGTATGTACAGTGAGTGTGTGCCTACAATACACTGATGTAGGTACAGAGAGTGAGTGCCTACAATACACTGGTGTAGGTACAGAGAGTGTGTACCTACAATGCACTGGTGTAGGTACAGAGAGTGTGTGCCTACAATACACTGGTGTAGGTACAGAGAGTGTGTGCCTACAATACACTGGTGTAGGTACAGTGAGTGTGTGCCTACAATACACTGGTGTAGGTACAGTGAGTGTGTGCCTACAATACAACAAGTACCGTGAATAGAATCAATTTATTGAAGTATATAGGTAGCAATAGGGTAAATTATTGGACAGTTTACGCAGTAAATTCAACTCTTTATATTTTTTGTTATATGATCGAAAATTGAAAATTGTGATAACGCGTAATTTACTCTAAAGATTATATAAATGACATATTTCTGTCGCCAAGTAGATAGTTATATAAAAAGTATACAGAATTACCTATAGGTACACGAGCTCCTTACGAAACAAAAAATAAAACAATGGGGAAACACGTACGTAACGAGTAAAAAAACCTGAATGTTGCAAATAAAAAATTAGTTGCAACGGCTACTTCGTCTCACCCTATAAAGTATTTAAATGTTATGAAAGGCAACTCTGAAAGATTTAGAACAAATTAGAGTTACGTCTTTTAGGTCGCACTTATTTATTTGAAGATTTAGTGAATAATCTTCAGTACCATCTATTGAGAACAATGAAGAAAAAACAGTTCGTCGACCTCCCTGCTCTAAATTATAAACAGAAATGAATAAGAAAAACAGTTCTTTAGGGTGAGTTACAAGTTATCGAACAGTTCCACATTTTCGAACACATAATAAAATAAAAATAATTTAAATCGGTATTCCTAATTTGAATTAGTGAATTAATTTGAAATTTTGGAAGTCCGACATCTTGAGTCAAGAAATTTTGTTAAAATCTTCAAAGTTTTAAATAATAGTGTACCTGCTTTAATATTAAATATCTATAGAGTAAAACAATATTATTTTATTTACTCACCACATCAACCTATTTAATTATTAGACATTTATTTAATTTGATATCTAAACAAGGAAAAACATCGCTCGATTTTTTAGGTCACAATGTCTACGTTTACAATTTAGTTGAATGATACTTATGCAATTATTTAATTCATTCATTTAAGAAAAAGCAGTTACATGACTTTAGTAACATTTAGGTATATTTAGTATAATGAAGGTCATGTTACAAACAAACTACATGTACACATGTTAGGTAGGTTTTCACTGCGTAGTAAAATGCGCACGATGCGATATTGAGAAGATGTACGTATTTAAAGAAAAAATAAATATTAAAAATAGAAAAGAATAAAGAATGATTGATTATTTAAAATACAATAGTTGTGTGCGCATTACGTTAAAATTATGGTATATTTACTAGGTACATCAATTTTTTGGTGACCGATGGAAATTCACTTCTATCTATACTAATAATTTCCCACGTGTGTTTATATATTTATTTATTTATTTGGTGTCCGCTTTTACACTATGGTATTAAACATGAAGAATGTAACTATGATACGCATACGAATATGTGGACTTGATATTTTTAATTTCTCCTGTTTTTATTCAATTGTTAAATGTATTTTATCTATAAAATACATTAGACTATGTAGAAAATTTCATTTAATTGAATCCATTAAAAATAACCTAATAACGGATAATAAATTGGTATCGGTGATTACCCGTTATTTTTAACGCGAAAGTACACAAGTTATATAATAATTATCATACCTGGCTCCGCTTTTATCTCCAATATTTTTAACCGAATAAAATACAAATTAATTTAGTTATTGAAATGATCTATACTAATAATTTCCCTCGTGTGTTTATTTATTTGGTGTCCGCTTTTACACTACAGGTATTAAACATGAAGAATGTAACTATGATGCCCACGGGAATATATTAACTTGGAAATTTAAATTCCCCTGTTTTTATTCAATTTATAATTTAATTAATCTTTAAAATAAATTTGACTATGCAGAAAATTTAATTTTAATTCAATTCAATTACAGTAACCTAATAAGGAGTAATAAATTGGTCTTGATGATGACCCGTTATTCTTAACGGGAAAGTGCACTACATACATAGTCTATTCTAATAATATTCGTAGTGTGTTTATTTATTTGGTGTCCGTTATTTAGACGACTTGTATTAAACATGAAGAATGTAACTATGATACGCACAGGAATATATTGACTTGATATTTAAATTCCCTGTTTTTATACAATTTTTAAATGTATTTTTATCTATGAAATAAATTAGACTATGCAGAAAATTTAAATTTAATTATTGAATTAATTGAAAGTAACCAATCTCCGCAATGGATCTTTCAAATAGCTGACATGTAACACCTCGCACAAATTCAGTTGCAATAAGAGGTAGTTCCAACAATTATAAACATGTTTAAACGAGTTGTCCGAACTATCCCTCTGTCCGTATGCTTCCGGTTCTATCCTACACACGGGAGTTAATTAGTGTTATATATAAAAATAATAATTAATTAATGCCTGGTAAAATATAACCTTCTCCAAATTTGCTAAGGTGATAACACCCATAAAACAGCTCCGATGGGGATCACCTTGACGCGGTGGAGCGGCTTGCGTAAGCAAATGAAGCAAGGGGCTATACCAGATTAGATCCTATATCATGCTGGGAAGGCAATTGTGGAGGATTCAGACCAAGATTCCCTGGGTGGTCTGATTGGGGGCGAAGGCTCTGATACTGGAATCCTCGAAACTAGCAGGCTGGTTTGATGACCTCCCCGGATGGTCTCCGAATGAGTCGCCGGGATTAGAGGAGGAAGATGGATGGGCCCGAGCGTAACCAATATGCCACCCTACCTCTTAAATGAGGGCGACAAGGTATGCACCCTCCTTGGCGATACGGCGACTTTGTGCGAACCGGTGACTGGTGTTTGAACCAAAGAAAGTGTTTGTGATCGACCTTCGGGCGCCTTTCAATGGCAACATAACGCTTTGTCCCGATAGTAGTTCAAAGCCAAATCGTGGCCCTAGAGTAGCGTCCATGGTGCCAGGGAGGTGCGAGGTTCGCTGCGCAGGAGGTAGAAGTGGCCTTAGAATCACTTTGGGGATGGAAGAGTGGAGGAGCTGTTGAGACCTGTCAGGGGCCCTATGGGAACCGTGACGCGGAAGGGCGGTCTCTTCCGTAAAGAGACCATATGCCAGGCCGTTGTTGCCTCGACTGTGTCAAGAACGTTGATCGGGTCCTGAATTCTTTCCTATGTTATATGGCTTCCCCGGGTATTTTCTCAGTTCTAACACACACGGAGGATGCAGAAGGTAACTTGTTACCTGATGCTACTCCAGTTCCCCGGCCTAAGGTCGAAGCCGAACCTTCGGGATCTGGAACACCTCAGTGTCGGAAGATCGACGCGGCGAAAGCTGCTGATATCGGCCAACCAGGGAAAGAAGCTTCGGCTTCTGACCCTGGGTCTCAACCTCAGACCTATGATGGTCAGAATCCTGCAAGAGGTTCAGGCCTAAAGAATCGTCTGAGAAAGCAGAGGTTTCGTTCCAGGAAGAAGTTTGAACGTCTAACGATCCAAATGACTCTTGGACCGAGTACCTCAGCTACGTAACCCAAGGTGTCGGAACCCATCGAACCTTCCAGTAGGAAGCGATCTTTAGGTTCTACATCTGGTTCTTCCCAAAAGCCACCTCAGAAGGTTCGGAAGGTCAAAGGCCTAACATTTTCTGAGGCGGCTAAGATTACCCTTTCATTATATGTAGGACCCACCTCCGGTGATGATCCTCTTAATATGGAAGAGTTTGTGCTCGTGAAAAGGACTCTAAACACGTTAAGAATTCCGTGAATCAAGCCACTTAATCTTAATAGAGATATTATTAAATAAACGTCAAAGAGATGTACCGCGTGGGTTCCGTTTGATGTGGGCGAGAGCAGGAAAGATCTTCTTCAGCTCTTGGAAGCGTCCAACACGAACCTACGTGTGACAGGTCTGCACTTCACCACTGAGGCGCCACCAACTGGCCAGGGCCATATGAGTGGGCGCGTCTGCGTCTTTTCTGTTGAGGAGGATACTTTTCAATGGCTTAAGGCTTTGGAGATACGACCATTCTGTGTCATGGGCACACCGAACGCCTGGAGCTCCACCCCCAGCTCTGAAAGCCCCGGCCAACAGTGATGGAGGAACTGTTTCTGGTATGGTGGTTTCCACTTCATCTGCAGACCCGTCTGTAGATACTGGGGAATCTTACACCATTGGGGACCTGGATGTCTCTCCCACTGGTAACCCGTCTGGTCTCGTATCATCAGTAGTCGTGGGTGAGAAACAGGGTCCTAGCGGTCTGAATCTGGTCTCTGGATCCTAGATCAAGGGCTAGACCCTTCCCTTCCATCATGGTTGTTGTTCATGGATGGCAGCTGAACATGCATCGATGTTACAGGGCTTCTGTTGAATTGCAGAGGAAGCTGGAACACGATGCAGCGTTCATGAATCTTATTCAGGAGCTATACACTTTTGGTGGCTTAGCCACTATCAACCCTTCGGGGTCCATGGTCTTCCAAGCCCCTGCGGGTGATAACTTGCGTAACAGAGTAGTCATAGTAGCGTATTCATCCTTGAACGTATGGTCTGTTCCTGGTTACACCAACAATGATATATGGTCACTGTTGCTATGGAATGCAGTATTGACACTGTCTGGTGCTCCTCTGTGTAAATACCAGGTGATTCGGATGACTCCCCGCCTGCTCCCATGCAGGTTAGGAGTCTAATCCAACATTGTGAGAATAGAAACATTGCACTCCTTATAGGATGTGATGATAATGCACATAATATTATATTGAATAGCTCCAATGATAACGAGACAGTGAAGCCCAATGGGATTACCTAGTCTCAACAAATTTGGAGATATGTAACCGAGAGCACGAACCAACCTTTGTTGTACAGAACAGAAGGGAAGTCCCGGATCTAACGCTGGCCTCTCTGAGCATAGCGGACAAATTAGCGGACTGGCTGGTTGACGGTGCTCCATCCATGTCGGACCACAGATGCATCCACTTCAATTTGGTGGAGTATAACTGGGTCACTAAGGTGAGTAGGAATATTAAACATACCGATTGGAAACTATACGAATTAGTCAGTCAAAATAATTTGATTGAGTGTGTACCAGGTGACCTCAGTACCCCTGAGGAACTTGACAACGCCGCTTTAGCGGTAACCTCGGCACTCACTTCCGCTCTGGACGAGACCTGCCCTCTAAGAGCTGTAAGTTCCCGTAGGAAAACCAACTATATTGGTGGACCACGGAACTGGCGGCTTGAAGGAGACAGATCAAATCCGCTTGGAACAGAGCATCCAACACAGATGCTCAGAGTGCTTGGGACAATTACCGAAGACTCAAGCGTGCATATAAATCTATGATTCGTAGAGCTAAAAGGAGTTCCTGGCGGAACTTCTGCAGCAGTTACGAAAACATACACGATTCTAACAGAATCGATAAGTTACTCAAAGGAGTAAGGAAGGTACAACTGGACGTTTTACAGAAAACTGACGGTACGTACACTTCTAGCTCTTGCGAGACCCTAAAGTTCATGATGTCCGTGCACTATCCCGGTAGTGTAAGGATATGACTCATCCTTTACCCTGCCAAAATAGAGCTGGTGCGACCGCAATTCGATCACTTCATTACGGAGAGAATTGCTAAGTCTATCAGTTCTTTTGACAGTTATAAATCACCTGGTGGGGATATGATCAGTCTTGTTATGCTCCAAAGGGCGGGTCATGCTTTGGGTGAGATTCTGGTTCGACTTTTCCGAGCAAGTCTCTGCCTGAGTCATGTTCCTGATACCTAGTGCAACGCGAGGGCTGTCTTTATCCCGAAACCAGGGAAACCCATGTATCTGAAGGCTAAGTCCTTTAGGCCGATCACTCTGACCTTTTTCTTCCTGAAAGTTTTGGAGAGACTGGTCTACTGGCACCTGAGTGAGTGCATTGGCGGACTCAACCCAAAAATGCACTTGAATCAGTTTGCTTTCAAACAGAGCCACTCGACCGATGCAGCCCTGCATGCCGTTGTTCAGAAACTTGAAAAAGCAGTGTTCAACAAACAACTAGCCCTTGCCCTGTTTTTGGATATTGAAGGTGCCTTCAGTAATGTCTCTCTGGCAGCTATAAGGTCCGCTTTACTCAATGCAGAAATAGAGATACACCTGGTCACTTGGATCATGGGGATGCTTAAGAGCCGAAGGGTCACAGCTACTCTTGGTGATTATAGCATCTCGGTTCGTTCAACTATGGGTTCACCACAAGGAGGAGTTCTCTCACCACTCTTATTCAATCTGGTGATGAGCTAACTTCTCAGGAAACTGACTAATGTTTCCGGAGTTTATGCACAGGCTTACGCTGATGATGTACTCCAGCTATCAACTGGAATAGACTCCTTTACTATTAGTGAACGAGTTCAGGAAGGTTTGATGACTGTTGAGGACTGGGCCAGAGAATCTGGACTATCCATGTGCAGCAATAAAAATTTTGCTACTATGTTTACATGGAATGGAAGTATCACCCCCTAAGACTTATGGGACAAGAAATTCGGTTTGTGGACAGAGTAACTTAACTCGGAGTGACCACCTGGACTCAAAGCTGAGCTGGATCCCCATATAGTTTACAAGTCTGCTAAAGCCAACAGATGCCACCTACTGTGTAAGCGAGCAGTTGAACAGACCTGGGGGCTTTCTCCGAAGGTCATGATATGTATTTTTACGGTTTGGACGGCGGGGCTGGAGAATCAGACATGCTTGTGTTGCCGTTTCATCGGCCTATCCTGAAACGCCGATACAGCCGTATTAGAGATGCTACTCGGCCTGCCATCTCTGACTTTCTTTCTCAAAGGGTTAGTGGTGTTAGGTGCTCACCGGTTGAAGCAGGCGGGTTTGTGGAGGGGTGGTTACATCAAAGACACTTTGGATCATCAGAGCCATGTGAAAATTGGTGTGGCAGGAACTCTAGGGACCTACCTGTTCTAGCCATTCCGGGAGACCTATGCAGCCCGCGGTTAAATCTACAAGTGAGATTTAACCCCCTAGGAGTCCACTTCCCTACTAGGGAAGAGGACTCCTGCACCTGCCATCCGTAAAACAGGTCACAGTCGAATCTTTCACTGTGTGGTCGGGGGCCACAGTACTCGTCTTAAATCTCACTTGTAGATTTAACAGAGGACTGCATAGGTCTCCCGGAAAGGCTAGAACAGGTAGGTCCTTAGAGTTCCTGTCACACCAATTCACATGGGTCTTGGAAAATTGACCGAAAGCAATTGATCGAGTGGAAAATTGATCGAAAGGAAAATTGGTCGAATGGAAAATTGATCGAAAGGAAAATTGGTCGAATAAAAAATTGATTGAAAGGAAAATTGATCGCACAATAATTGATCGAATAGATCATGCAGCTTCATTTTTTTCTTCCATCTGTGAGTGCAGTAATCGGTGCTTAGTGTCCTTTTTTGTTACATTCCTTGCTAAGTGACTGCACTCACAGAGTAGCTTTTCCGCATCCATGAGCATTGTCACCGACGGTGTTAAGTGACTTTGCTCATGAATCCACTTTCCTTTCTGACTGCTTCTTCCTATCTCTTGTATTTTGGTTCCGAAACTGACGTTAAACCTATACTAAATTAATTGATTATTTGATACAGAGAAAAAGGGTCAGCTTTGCATTCGCTTGTAAGGGGTTACCATGAACTAAAAACAAAAGACCACCAATAAACAATCTAAACCTCTAAACGGCAAGGATATGAATATCATTTAGAAAGATAGAATATATTTATTAGAAGGCTAAATCTGTGGTAGCATGTTAATCATAGTGTTAAAGTAATTCCCCCAATGTAGCAGGTCTCTCAGCGTTACTGCTTTATCTCCCGTGATGACCGAGATACCTGAAAGTTAAGAAAGGAATTCAAATATCCAGTCATTTAATAATTTAAATACCGCACAGGATTTACAATCCTAGCCTTTTAAATATTGGCTTTAACTTTTAAGTAATAAAAACAATAATGTACAATCATAATTCCCTTATAATAACCGAGAATCCAATTCTATTATATACTAATTTTAATCAGATTTTAATTATATTTAATGAGATTAATTTAGAGGGTTAAAGAGTTCTTAATATCTTTATGGATGAAGAAAAGTAAAGAAAATGAATCCTTAACACTTAACATCGTTTGATATAGTAGGTCCTGCACGGAAAACACTTCCATAGCGCTATCTCAGTAGTTGGTCAGTTTTAGGGTTTCATCAGTGGCCAGTTCATCGCTCCTCGGGCATGACATTTCTCTCACTCCATGTTCAAAATAGGGGTCTCCATTAGAGGTCTCATATTGTAATCGTTAGTTAAAGTCCCGCATTCAAATATAGTGGATTAAACCCCAGCTAGGTAAGCACTTTGATGAGCTGAAGATAGGAATGACATATGGAGACTGATAGCTGTTTGAATGTTCACAGCAGGAAGGATCAATTGCTTTCGATAAATTGTTTTCGGTCAATTTTCCGGATCCCCCCCGGTAGGAATGATACTGACCTAGTTGAATATCTATAGGTTATCACTCCTCCGTTTTCCAGGCAGAGATATTGGCGATCACTGTGGCAGCAGAGAGACTGACCTGCATCATTTCCGGTGAACCTGATGTGGAGAGAGTTATCATATACTCAGATAGCCAAGCGGCAATAAAAGCCGTGGTTAGTTTTTGGTAATTGATTGGGGGGTTACCTCTTTAGTTATTTATTATTAGTTTTTCATATCTGACTCCATTTAACTTTATCTCCATTTAATTACATTTTGGCTAAACTGATAATTGCTTGGATTGAAATGAAATTACGAGTTAGATAATCAAGGCATTTATTCAAATAAATCACATCACCTGGTAATTAACATATGAGAGTGGACTTCAGATTCTCTGGAGGATGTACGTCAGCTTCGTGTAGTAAGAGATAGCGCACACAAATATTGTGCAGGAGTCACGAGGAAAGTTAGTTCCAGGAAGATTGCGTGACTGTAGGTAGAGCAGCGTGAGTATCTTTAACTCGGAGTTAGGACGAAGGCTGGAGTTCCTCAGTTATACTAGATGAGTGAGAATTCGGTATGATATCCAATCGTGTGGAGATGCGAAGGTTTTCTAGTATGATGTTTATTACTGGAAGCAGTAGTATAAATAGCATCAACATTCAACCTAGGTGTTTACCCAGAAGCAGTAGTTGCTGTGATTGCAATAGCAGCAGAACAGTAGTAATGAAACCAGTATTCATCAACGCAGAAGCCAGTTGTATTCTAACCAGTAGCAATCAGAAAGACTGAAACCCCCTGAAAGAGATAGTTTGGATATATCAAACATACATGTTGCCAATTACCCTCTTTTAAGCCTCATTTACCTCGGAGATCTCTAGATATTCGGACACTGTCAATTTACGTCTCTTATATAAAGTACCAATCCCTAACTGCGTATTACTATTGTGCCTTGTAACACACAACTGAGTGATTATTTAGGGTATATATTGCCATTACAATATATACAGACTAATTACATATATTTACAGGATTATTTAATAATAATATATATTATCTGAATTCAAAGACAATGTGACAACAGCTTCAACCCCCCTATATATTCTTCTAACGGATACTAAGGGTAAATATTTGCCTATCTATATTTATCACTTCTCTGCATGTAATATTAATAATAAATTAATAACATTATTTCTCCTTATCTCATATCAGTAGTTATTTTATTAATATACTATTTAGGATATATTTTAAGTAATATTCGATATGAATGCTAATTATTCATTTCTCATATATTAATAATATTATTAGTCAATATCAATTATATATTCCCTTATATATATAATCTTTCTTGATAACCCATTCAACATCTTACCGACGTACGTATTAGGTTTTAATGAATTCTAGAACAGTGACCCGTTCACTCTGCCGTCTCGTTTTCTATATGATAGAAAACTAGGTTTAACAGAGACTACGTCATTCTGCTTCCATCATCCATGCCTAACTTTATAATAAACAGAAGTTCTATTTCATTTCTAATTATTTAATTAATACTTTAATACTAATTCTTTTCATCTGAGTAGTAGCTCAAATGAATTCATAACGAATG
>CANNZV010005504.1:0-26524 GCA_947561585.1 Caprella mutica
ATCACAGTGACTCTTTTCTCTGATATTACATCATCACAGTGACTCTTTTCTCTGATAGTACATCATCACAGTGACTCTTTTCTCTGACAGTACATCATCAAAGTGACTCTTTTCACTGAAAGTACATCATCACAGTGACTCTTTTCTCTGATAGTACATCATCACAGTGACTCTTTTCTCTGATAGTACATCATCACAGTGACTCTTTTCTCTGATAGTACATCATCACAGTGACTCTTTTCTCTGATATTACATCATCACAGTGACTCTTTTCTCGGATAGTACATCATCACAGTGACTCTTTTCTCTGATAGTACATCATCACAGTGACTCTTTTCTCTGATAGTACATCATCACAGTGACTCTTTTCTCTGACAGTACATCATCAAAGTGACTCTTTTCACTGAAAGTACATCATCACAGTGACTCTTTTATCTGATAGTACATCATCACAGTGACTCTTTTATCTGATAGTACATCATCACAGTGACTCTTTTCTCTGATAGTACATCATCACAGTGACTCTTCTCTCTGATATTATATCATCACAGTGACTCTTTTCTCTGATAGTACATCATCACAGTGACTCTTTTCTCTGATAGTACATCATCACAGTGACTCTTTTCTCTGATAGTACATCATCACAGTGACTCTTTTCTCTGACAGTACATCATCAAAGTGACTCTTTTCACTGAAAGTACATCATCACAGTGACTCTTTTCTCTGATAGTACATCATCACAGTGACTCTTTTATCTGATAGTACATCATCACAGTGACTCTTTTCTCTGATAGTACATCATCACAGTGACTCTTTTCTCTGATATTATATCATCACAGTGACTCTTTTCTCTGATAGTACATCATCACAGTGACTCTTTTCACTAATAGTAAATCATCACAGTGACTCTTTTCTCTGATAGTACATCATCACAGTGACTCTTTTCTCTGATATTACATCATCACAGTGACTCTTTTCTCTGATAGTACATCATCACAGTGACTCTTTTCTCTGACAGTACATCATCAAAGTGACTCTTTTCACTGAAAGTACATCATCACAGTGACTCTTTTCTCTGATAGTACATCATCACAGTGACTCTTTTCTCTGATAGTACATCATCACAGTGACTCTTTTCTCTGACAGTACATCATCAAAGTGACTCTTTTCACTGAAAGTACATCATCACAGTGACTCTTTTCTCTGATAGTACATCATCACAGTGACTCTTTTATCTGATAGTACATCATCACAGTGACTTTTTTCTCTGATAGTACATCATCACAGTGACTCTTTTCTCTGATATTATATCATCACAGTGACTCTTTTCTCTGATAGTACATCATCACAGTGACTCTTTTCTCTGATAGTACATCATCACAGTGACTCTTTTCTCTGATAGTACATCATCACAGTGACTCTTTTCTCTGACAGTACATCATCAAAGTGACTCTTTTCACTGAAAGTACATCATCACAGTGACTCTTTTCTCTGATAGTACATCATCACAGTGACTCTTTTATCTGATAGTACATCATCACAGTGACTCTTTTCTCTGATAGTACATCATCACAGTGACTCTTTTCTCTGATATTATATCATCACAGTGACTCTTTTCTCTGATAGTACATCATCACAGTGACTCTTTTCACTAATAGTACATCATCACAGTGACACTTTTCTCTGATAGTACATCATCACAGTGACTCTTTTCTCTGATATTACATCATCACAGTGACTCTTTTCTCTGATAGTACATCATCACAGTGACTCTTTTCTCTGACAGTACATCATCAAAGTGACTCTTTTCACTGAAAGTACATCATCACAGTGACTCTTTTCTCTGATAGTACATCATCACAGTGACTCTTTTATCTGATAGTACATCATCACAGTGACTCTTTTCTCTGATAGTACATCATCACAGTGACTCTTTTCTCTGATAGTACATCATCACAGTGACTCTTTTCACTAATAGTACATCATCACAGTGACTTTTTTCTCTGACAGTATAACATCATTAGGGTTGTGACAACTGACAATATGCATTTCCAAATATGCAGTATATGCACTGGGGAATATACTGCATATGCAACAGGTTTTATGCTTTTGAGAAAACGCATATGCATAACAGTGACACACCACACAATAAGTTGTCACACAAACAGGTACGTCATAAATAGCTATCTCTGTCGGAACAAAACCTATTCAAGTGTCACTTTGGCGCTCATCATCTTACTGTGTCTATATGAAACTCTGATTGATCTCTATATGTGTCGGTTTTGAAACAATACGTGTAGTGACACCGACACGACACATTTTAATCTGCCATATCGGCACACTCTTTTTCTCTCGGTTTATACATTACCAAATGAAATTACCTGAATACTCGAATTCCTTACTTAGAAATAAATTCGTCTTTCAAATCCTTTAATAAATAGGATAGGTACTACCATGATACAATAACTACAAATTGAAATTGAGTTTCTTGTGAGCAGTCCCCTCGTGACGTCATAGAGGATGGTATTGTGTATTAAATTTTTGTCACACGAATAGCCGTATTGCAAATTCTTTTCGAAAGTATCAATTATCATAATTTCTTTTTATTTATTTAGGTAATATTAAGCAATCAGAAAAATTGTAAATAAGATTTAATAAACATAAATAATAATAAATAAACCTTAATTAATTGAATTATTTTTCCATTGGTTCAAAAATATTATTAGTGTTTTCTATTCATCTTTTTAATAATATACCCGATAATGACCCATGTCAGATTTTAAAATTTAAATTGTTTATAAAGAATACTGCAGGAATAAATATATTGATTAATTTTAAGCTAACTCACTGCATCGTTCTTTTTATTTTTAGCTAGTTTAGTACTTTTATCATGTTTTAATTTAGATTGATGTACGTATATATTTTAATGTTCTACAAGTTTGTAACTTTTCTGGATCTGAATGAACAAAAAAATATATATATAATAAATAGTCTCAGAGAATGTTTTAAGTTATTAGACATGATTTGGTGCAATTATGAACATCAAGAGGGAAATGAAATGAAGAAATAACAGCTCTTAAATGTATTCCAACGGGACGCAATGAGAGTGCGTGACAAATTAACTAACAAACAAAGAACGCAATACCATAATAGAAAACTTCCTTGAAGAAATCATATCAGGGGTGACTCGACAAAATATATGAGATTCTAATAGAATTTATAACACCGTGAATTAATATATTTTACAGGTCATATATTTATATAGGTAGATCTCATAAATATAACTTCAGTGGTCCTTTTCCTCGAAATAGCATGGTTATTATACCATTGCCGCACTAAATACATGTAAATATACGAAATAAAAATAATTTTAAGTAGGTAAATATGTATTTTAGACAAAATTGGATGACATATTCGTAATTATCGTAAAATTCTTTATGTGAATGTCATGATAATGGTATTGTAGGAAGCTGTATTTATATATCATTAAATAGGTATAAACAAAATAGCATGGTAAAGCCTCACTTCTGTCACGTCACAAAATACTCCCGCACGGTGGTAGGGGTTTGGGGGTACTACCGCTCTAATTTTGTGTAGCTTTACATAATAATAAAGATTCAAACCTACTAGTAATTTTATATTTAGTTATGTTAAATTTGAAATTATAAAATTTCAGGCTTCAAAAATCTAGAGTTTATGGATATTTTTATTGAAATTTGGCTACAACAAATCAACCATAAATGAACGATCTAGATTCTAGTTACCTAGTATATTCAATTTACACTTCAAAATATTTTCTGACTCAAGAATTATGAGATGCTGTTAAAGCTAGTAGAGTTGGTAGCACTGCTCAAACTGCGACAAACCATTATTTTAAATAATTAGCTGTATAGCCTACTTAAATGGCAGTACTTTTCGTATTGATATAATATATATATAGACGCGTTTACTACAACAAATATTAGGATTAATACAACAAATATTAGTTATAGTGGATAATGTAATATCGTTGTAATTTTAAACGCAACTTGTACAGGATAAAATCTATTATAAACTATATCATATGCAATTAAAATATATTCATTCAGAAATAAAATAATTACCTAATCTACAGATTCCAAAGAAATCCTCTATTAATAGGTTTAAGCCAGGTAGGTGTACAAAATTGATATGCACGTCACTACTTGCATACCTATACTAGATTGGGCTATATACCTAGATGTAATTTCTTGAGCGAATTATAATATAGATTAATAATGTGATATTGTGCATAATGCATACATGCAGTGACTCTGCAAAATATTTCAAGAGCATAAAATATGCACGTGTGCATAAATGCAAACCGATAAATATGTGCAACTTGTTCACTTTGCAACATGAAATAGTCTACCACAGCTTCCCTATGCAGTTTTCTTCAGTGACCACTGCATAGAAAACGTTTTCAAATAATCTGTGGACTCCCTTAGATATACTGCTATTAAATGCGTAAACTTAGTACCTAGATTTTATGAAAATGTTCATTAAAATCTAAAAAGTTCGTAGGTGGAATAATAAAAACACAAATATATCCCGAAATGTATATAACACTTGGTATTTAGTAATTAGCTACTGTTAGTAATTGATAAATAAATGAATTTATTTATTTTAAAAAGTTGTACCTATTGCTCTAAAAATATGAAAACTAATAGCACGTATTTTACGGTATATAATTTAATTAAGTAATTAAAAACACAAATATTTTAATTGAACAATTCAAGACTAAGGAACGGAATTTCAAATATACCTGCTAAATATTGCAGAGATAGGCATATAATATGTGACAATATAAAGAATGGAATATGTTCTATATTGTCACTTCCCTAATAACCATCGATAACCAAAATCTAATGTAACTAGAGCTCATATTAATTATAAATCTAACAACTTAATTTATGAAGCGCTGTTGCTGTTTGTGCTAAAATACCCATCCATATAACTGCATATAACAGGACTCGCCCCCTTCTCCTTGGTAGGTTTTGGCCGACCAATCATAGAAAAGTCTGCGCTAGTGCCATATTTCAGAATACACAATATCCATACTGTACTGTATCGATAGGAACTTAGGCGGTGGAGACAGTAACTCAAAAAACATATACGCTGTGTACGTATTCTTAGAAACAATATTTTTATTTACTATAACTTTAAAAACTTGTGAGTTAGAAATGCTATTTTAATAACCTATATCCAAAAAGTACTATATTCTAAAAATAATATACATTAAAAACTGTATTTGAAAAAAATTAGGTATAAATGCCTTAACCTTATAACCCGATATCCTTAAAAAATATATCGTTAAAATTACTATCGTTAATTGTAACTATTTTTATAACCATATTCATTAATACCAGTATTTTAGAAAAAATATTTAATTCAAACGATAACCTTAAAATTCTTAGGCGTTTTTATCTATATTTTTAAAATCTTAGACGGAAGAATCATAACCTTCTTGGGCACACCGGATAATTATACTATTTTTCCAACAGTTGATGGATTGAATATCCCGGAGTTATTCACTACACTCAACAGCACAGTCTATATCCCTTGTTATGTTGACTCCGGAACTGATCAAGTGAGTATTCAGATCACCTTTATGAAGCAAAGACTGTAAAGTAGGGTGGAGCGATTTTAAAAAAATAGTGCGAAAAAGTTGTAAATGGATGTAGAAATGATGTGTGTAAAATATAAAAAAATATATATAAATTTGTATAACAACGTACGAATCAGTCCACTCACGTAGACGCATTCAATCAAAGAATATCCGTTACCTCTCACGACTTCTCTGTTATTCATTGTAATAATTGATCCGTTTTGTCTTAGTATGAGGAGTTCTTTACACACCTTGATCAGCTAAATTTTAAAGTCAATGCTTATTGTTTCGTGGAAACATGGTTAATTAAACATAATGTAGACCTAATTAAAGTTGAAGGCTACATTAAATTAGATGTGTTTAGACCTGATAGGCGAGGTGGCGGTGTTACTATATTTATGTACTCAGCTTTTGAATGTAAATATTTAATATCATTGTGCCTTAACTATATGGAATTATTATGTGTAATTGTTTGAAATGTTATAATATTGATATTTGTTGTATACATTTGCAAAATCTCAGAAATTTTTATTGGGTTTAATCTTGGATCGTATACCAATATAATATGTTGTGGCGACTTTAATCTAGATATGCTCAGTTTATCTCGGTAGAGGTTAGTGCTCATGAGTGTTTAATAAACTTGTGAACTTTCATAATCTTCGTCACTTGCCGCTCTTTGTAACCCTAACGCTAGCGCCCTGGTATAACACGATATACTCATCTTCTTTGCTTCCAATTATACGTAACTAAGCCACACGCATTACTCAAACTTTAATTGATAAATTTTTCTTTCACAATTATATAAATAATTATGCCTATTCATTTTGTTGTGATATATCGGATCATCTGCCTATTGCTTTGATATGTAAAAAAAAGTTTTCAATGTTAAACCATCAAACGAAAATATGTAAAATATATTAGAATAATTAATGACTATACTTTTAACAAATTTGTATAATGCACTTTTAAATCACAATTATGAAAGCATTTTGAGTCAAACCAACCTAAACCTAGCTAGTAATGAGTTACACAATGTAGGGGAGAACCTGGAGCATTCTGATAGTTTTTGTTAAAAAATGAATAAATTATTCGTAAACTAATTTGAATTTAACTATTTAACTAGATAAATCCTTTTATTTCAATTTGTATTAAGACTGTTTTACAGTTTAAACCTCCATTCGAAAATTTTAAGACAAAATGTAAGAGAAGGAGACATGTCCTATGGGGAGAAATATCGGACAAGGTGAGAGGATGATTAGTACACCATAAAAATGGTCAAAACATTGGAAATTCTGGTAATTAAATGATAGGATAGAATTCGGTTATACTATTTTAATGGAAATAAACAATAATGACTTGTTATTCACAGTAATAATTCATGCTATTTGAAAGTTTATCATAAATATAATGATTGAACATTTTCTCCAACAGAATATAGATAGCTCATGAGTAATCACTATGAAATTATCCTTATATTTAATAGTTATATATCAAAAGCTAATGGTATAGCTATTTCCTTTTACTTTGGCTAAAACTGTTTCCTTTTCCTTAGTATTACGCCAAAGATAGTAAATCACATCTTAAAAAATTCATCGAATGTTATAGTCCATAAGTGTAGATCTTGCTACACCTCCAATTTCAGCAGTTTTTTTGACAGATAAACTTTTTTGGAATTTATCAAATGTTTTTTTCAAATACTTTCTTTATTACGGTCTTTATCAGTTTTCCTTTTATAAATAAAGGACATGAATTGACGATCGTCAATTTGTTAAATGAAGACACTAATATTAAAATTTGAAACTGATTATTTTAACAAATGCTATTTAAATTTAAATAATTAACTTCATGTTCTGAATGTCCTTTTGCACAAGAATTACTTCAATAAATCGTAATGGTGGACTGAATCGGATACCGTCCAAACCAACCTCAACAGAAGTGTCCGATTTATCCTAAATGACGTTTCAAAATTGATCACATCACTAGATTTTTTATTTCATTCGTTTTATTTTATTAACATACCAAACATGACATAAAATATTGATATAATTCATACCTTTGATATTGAGAATCAGTTTCATATTCATATAGTCCACACACGATCCAATTGAATCACGGAAAATTACATCAATATTGAAGAAAACAGTAAATTAAAACTAGGGGGCGAAATACTACATCTCCGCAGTGGACCTTTCAAAAAGCTGACGGCTAACACGTCGCACACATTCAGTTGCAATAAGCGGTAGTTCCAAGAATTATGAACATTTTAAAAAGAGTTGTCCGAACTATCCCTATGTCCGAATGCACCCGGTTCTCCCCTAATATTTATCTACTATGACATCATGTGCCCTATAAAAATAAAAACGCAATCATACAAGGATAAATTTATACGTTGGATAGATGAGTTGAAAACTTTGATAAGGCGCAGAGAAAAGTATTATATTCTGTATAAGCTAGGCAGATTAACTGCCCAGGGAGAAAATTATAGGGGGGACATAGAAGATTTTAGGAGATTAAAGGAGCCTTTCTACCATAATCATAGAAGAGAATTGGGGGTGCTTATGTCCAAGTTTTCCACCATGCTCACTCCTATGATTAGAGGGGGGAATCTCCTATACTTTCAGATGATTTCACTCATAATAATAGAAGATTTTGGGAGATTAAAGGAGTCTTTCTACCATAATCATAGAAAAGAATTTGGGGTGCTTATGTTCAAGTTTTCTAACATGTTCACTTCTATAATTAAAAGGGGGAATCTCCTATACTATCAGATGATTTCACCCATAATCATAGAAGATTTTGGGAGATTACAGAAGTCTTTCTACCATAATCATAGAAGAGAATTGGAGGTGCTTATGTTCAAGTTTTCTACCATGTTCACTCCTATAATTAAAGGGGGAAATCTCCTATACTATCAGATGATTTCACCCATAATCATAGAAAAATACCAAAATTAATATTTCCTAGCATATACTGCATTTGTACGTGTACGTTTGACTTTACATGAATTAGTTGAATGAAACATACTGTTATATACAAATTAAATGGAAAGAAATGGAGAAAGAAATTAAGTGATGTTGCCGAGTCTCGAACCAGCACCTTGTTGACTTCTGCTTGCGACGCTAACCACTCGACCATCCTGGACACAGTAGAAGTAGGATTTTTAATGAACTTTATGCAATATGATAACTCAAGTTTATCCGTAGGTTATCATCAATAAATTTAGTTTCATATTTCATAAATTATTTCTTTTTCTTCTTTTATAATTTTTAGGGGATCAACTATTTTTCAATAATTCCTGGAATATTCCTTCGATATCCTTAGGAGATCAACAAATTTTCAGTAATTCTTGGAATATTCCCTCGATATCGATAGGGATCAACTAATTTTCACTAATTCCTGGAATATTCCCTCGATATCTTTACCCAGGGAGAATATTATGGTGGGGTCATAGAAGATTATGGTGGACAGAAATTATGAGGGGCTAGATCTTACGTGATTACAGATGATATTCGATAAATATCATCCTATAAACATCTATAATCACCGTAATGTTTCCCAACCATGATGTATAGTAGATTATATCAACCATAATCTCCGAATATTTTCTTATAATGTTCCTTATATGAACTTCTATGAATGAACCATCTTAAATCTACGAAGATTTTCTGATAATAATCCTACTATGAATTTGAATGGCTGTAACATCTTAAATCTGCGAAGATTTTATGATAATATTCTTTATATAATCTTCTATGACTGATCCATCTTAAATCTTCGAAGATTTTCTGATAATATTACTTATATAAGATTCTATGACTGATCCATCTAAAATCTTGGATGATGTTCTGATGGTATTTCTTATATGAACTTCTATGACTGATCCATCTTAAATCTTCCAAGATTTTCTATTGGTATTTCTTATATGAACTTCTATGATCGAACCATCTTAAACCATCAGATACTTTTCGTAGATTTAGGATGGTTTAGTCATAGAAGTTCATATAAGAAATATTATCTGAAAATCTTCGAAGATTTAAGATGGATCATTCATATAAGTTCATATAAGGAACATTGTCAGAAAATATTCGGAGATTTTGGTTGATATAATCTACTATACATCATGGTTGGGAAATGTTACGGTGATTATAGATGTTTATTGGATGTTTTGCCCATGGATGATATTTATCGAATATTATCTATAATCACGTAAGATTTAGCCCCCCATAATGTCTGTCCACTATAATCTTCTATGACCCCACCATAATATTCTCCCTGGGTGGTGACACATTTAAAAGGTTAGCAAAGGCCAATTATTATTATAAAACAAGGTTTGATAAGTGAAACTCAAATTTGACAAATACTTGTAAGGTGAACTAGTTAAGCCAAATGGTAGAGATAAAGAAAATTGTCCTAAGATAGTGGTTGATGGAGTGGAGTTGACTTTGACTGAAACATATAATGTATTAAATGAGTTTTTTGCCACCATTGGTCCGACTATTGCTCATTCACTTCCATCTCCAAATGAATCACTTCTTAGTTTCTTGACGACGAATAATTATGCTAACTCATTTTTCTTTACAGATATTACAACTGATGGAGTAAAAAATATAATATTGAGCTTGAGAGACAAATAATGTCCTGTTGATTTCTTGCCAACTAAGATATTGAAATATGTCTCTGTAATTATATGAGCTATTCTAAAAGTAGTCAACAATAAATCAGTGCTTGAAGGTACGTTCCCCGACTACCTTAAAATAGCTAGAGTAGTACCATATTTTAAGGGCGTAAGGGCAGGTGAGATAGGGAGCTATCGACATATCTCTGTTCTTCCTATACAGGGTGGGTCAAAAAAAGCGGAACCCAACTTTGATTTGGAATATCTCAGAAACTACTGACGTTATGAATTTTCCAAAATAATTATTGTGTTTGTCTACTTTTTTTATCTAAATGGTGAAAAAATCAAAACTATTCATACATCAATACTGATGCTACAGTGATTATAATAAACGGTGTCAAAAGTATGCTTGCGCACAAACATAAAGTTACGAAGATTGTTTTTAATTACAGAAAAACACTATAATACTTTATATTTATATCGTATCATTAGCAACCCATTATCAAATATATATTTAATCTTTATTTCTTCTTACCTATCTACTGCATCCCTACAAATGTCCTCCATTTCTTCCCGAATTATCTAATTCAATCCATGTTCTCATTGCTGCCATAACGATCGCTTTGCGATATTTTCTAACTGATGCTTTCAACAATCGCATTATTGCACTAATCTATGCGAATGAGTGGCCCCCAAGATCACTGGACATGACACCATGTGAATTTTTCTCATTTGGACACTGAAGAGTAACTCAGACGACTTGAATGAGAGAATCACAAGTGAAGTGAATTTATTCTTAAGAAAATTCTGCATTAATTGAAAGAGTTATGGAAGCAGTGGGAACAAGGATTAAATTATGTCAAGAAATGGAGGACATGTGTAGAAATTAAGATAGGAATTAAGACTAAATGTTTATTTAATAATGATTTGTTGATGATATATTGTGGAGGATTGTTGTGTTAGGTATTTTTGTATAAAAAAAATCTAGTATTTTTTTCTGTTTGTGCGCAAGCACACTTATGACACCGTTTACTATAATCACTGTAGCATCAATATTGATGTATGAATAGTTTTGAATTTTTCACTATTCATGTGAAAAAAGTAGACAAACACAATGATGATTTTAGAAAATTCATAACGTTAGTAGTTTCTGAGATATATCAAATCAAAGTTGAGTTCCGCTTTTTTTGACCCACCCTGTATATAGCAAAATTTTCGAGAAATTTATGTATTTGAAACTGTATGGTTATTTGAAGAGTAAATCCTGTCTCACAACGGATCAGTAGACATGGCACGGTTAATGCGGTAATCGATTAATTTAGGTATATTCACAAAGAGCTGAATGAAGGCAAATATGTCCTTTCTACCTCTATTGACTTCCGCCAAGCATTTGACTGTGCGTCTCGTGCCATTTTATTAAAGAAGCTGTGGCACTATGGAGTTGGAGGTAACTGGTTTTAGTCATACCTAGCTAATACGAAACAGTTCGTTTCAAAATCTGGTATTGCAGCCAACATACAATGAATTACATGTGGTGTCCCACAGAGTTAAAATTTGTGATGTTGTGTCTTGTGTTTATCAATGATATTACTGGCTCTTCAAATTCTTTTACATTCAATCTCTTTGCAGATGACTGCACCTTTTCTTATAAAATTAGCATAATGACGTCAATACTGTATCCATTAAAGTATTAATGTTAACAAGACTAGTTACGTTATGTTTTCTTGTAGAGATGACTTTAATGTAGGTCGATGTGATTGTTAATGGTGAGAAGGTAAGTAGGGAGCAATGTGTGTGAAGTTCTTGGGGATTAATATTGATAGTTATCTTATATTCAAATATCATTTTGCCCATATTTCAACCAATATATCCAATGGAATAGGATTTCTATATAAACCAAATACAACCTTACCTATATCCGCATTAAAATCTATATATTGTGCTCTGATTCATTCACATTTTTTTAATGGAATATAAGTTTACTATTATACAGCTAATATTTACAGAGATAAACTCATTGTATAACAAAAGAGAGCGATTAGAGCAGATAATTGCCTTAAAAATTAAAGCTTTTGTTTATTCGGGTCAAAATGACCAAATAAAATGTATTTTTAATCATTTTGCAAAGGCAGAGTTTTCCCCTAAGACTCTGTTTCTTCTGTAAAGGAGCATTTTTAATAAATTATTACTATTATTGTAATATCCATATCTTTTCCCACATAGGAAAACATGACTCCGATTTCCTGGACTCGGGTAGGATATGACGGTTATGTAGAAACAATGATGGCTCCTAACTTTGTGTCAGCAAGCAATGTGGAGTCACACCGAACGAAATTAAACAGCTTCTTCTCTCTTGTTGTAAGAAACATAGTAAAATCTTTATCAGGCACCTACACCTGTCACACCGATAAAGGGAGCGCTAGTACCTTGCTCCATGTTTTGGATGGTGGTGAGTGCCTTCGGATTTTTTAATGAATATTTACATTATAAATTTGTACAAAATACAGAATACACAGTTTATGATCTAAAACACTACCCGTTTTGAAATCGCCATAACTAAATTTAGATATGGGATATCGAATTCAAACGAGTGTCCACCCTCAGCAGTAATACAAATCTCAATACAAACAAAAAATTATCAATGACCTTACCGAAGGTTCCATTGTTCTTATACCGTTTTTTAAGTTACATTTCATCATTTTTTTAAAGCTTTAAACAACAGGGAAATGCTTAGTAGAGACATTGAAAGTGTATTACTAGACTGTAGAGTGTAGACACTCTGGAAAATAACTGGTTATACAAGATAGTTAATAAAATGTAACTTCTTTTTATTAATCTCGTTTGTTTTAATAGTTGCGGCGATGTTAAAATGCACATTTCTCCGCGCACATCTTGAGTGATCTTATTACACGTTATATGACAATATACGATATAAGACTTTTCTGGTGTAACGTTGCAGTACTCGGAAACTCTCTGTACTCGGAAAGTGAATGTTAACACAGTTCATGCCAGGATAATAAGAAATTTTGAGCTTTCAGATTTGTTCAAAACCGATGTCCCTTTCAGAGGACTGCTAGTATAGTCCTCTTTTATGGTTTAGAATTAGGATATTCTAGTATTTTTATCTAAATAATTTTTAGACGGTAGCATTATCGATATTTTGAACAATACAATTCGTTACAGCCCTGTATAACAATCCTTTTTGAACTCACACTTGTGAATATGATTCATTGGGATAAGTTCCGAGTTATCGACCAGTTCCACATTTTCGATCATAGAAGAAAAGGATATAAAATAATCATTATTTAACTTTTATTTTTTAATTGATATTTATGATACCTGAATGTATAGTGGGTACAAATTAAAATAACGAGTTAAAATGTTCTTTTCTTGTTCATTTTCTTCATATGATGATGTGGAACTGGTTGATAACTCGGAACTTTCCCCAGTTCCTTTGTTGCAGTAATAAAGAGTTGGCTCTTACTCTTTATTACTTTAAAAAGGGAACTGGGTAAGCTGCAAGTTATTGACCAGTTCCATATTTTTGATCAGAAAAGAAAATTATATATAATAGATCTCCATGATACATTCAAGTATCATAAATTCCAATTAAAATAAATAAAGTACTCTAATATTTTCTATATCAATATTATATGCTATTCTTCTTTAATGATCCTTTTATATTTGAGAATTGATGGATGAATTCAAACTCAAACATAATATTGGAAAATCCTAGATAAAAACAATCAATTTTGAATTTATACATTAATAATTCATTAAAAATTAAAAGGTAAAACAAATATTCTTGCAGCAGTATCATTGATACGAGTCACATGCACTAATATCCATAATTCAAAATATCATAGTTTTGACTATTGAGATTATTGAGAATTGATTGAAAAATCAATTTTGAATTTATGTAGAACCTGTTTATAAGACGAAATGAAAAGAATTGATAGAATCACCAATCAACTTTATTACTCTCCTACCTTTCAGAAATACCTTCAATTATATCACAAAATCCTAATCCATGTTCAGAGAACTTCGATTTGGTCCATGGTAAGTGTCTCTACTACAGCAATGAAAAGAGGAATTGGAAAGACGCACATCGTGATTGTATTCTGAGAACCAGCAGCCTCATCACTTTCAAAGATATCATGGATTTGATGTCCTTCTTGCTCAATCTTCAAAAGTCAGGTTTGAATAATGTATAAAGTAATCTCCCAATCGGAAAATTATAATCACTGATCGATTATTATAGTCGATAATTTATCCAATCGAAATTAATCATATATTCAAAACACTTATATTCTTCGACGAACATTCAAAAAAGGGAGATGAATAATGCCTAAAATAGATGCTTTTAGCGATATCCCATTATCAATATGAGCAATGTCTATTTTTTTACATTTTCCTCTTCAGGACCTTCACATTACGAGTTTAATATGTGGGCTGGCTACGCTTTGATTGATGAGAGTAAAGGCAGATTCCGTGCACTGCATAATGATGCTCAGGTGAATGAAAATATTATATTATTAAAAACAGCTAGTAGGGTTAAAATGATAGATAATGTAAAATTTAAAAGTTAAGACAATCCATAACAAATTACAACAGTTTGATACCTCCTTCTCTCATTTGAGTGAAGTCATCTCACTGAATACAAGAATACATTTTTCTATTCAGCTTCATTAAGTACTAAAAACACTCAACTATAAATATGAGGTTTTCAAAATTCATATCTGACACCACGCTGTCTATCAACACATTTTTTCTTATGTATCGCTTGCAGGTTTCACCATTGTTGAGCAAATTTTTTGCGAGCCTATCCTCCTGCGGTTACCTGGCTACAGTCAAATACGCTACCATTGCAGCCCTAAATAAGGAGGAGTGTGATTCAAATAAATACAACTACCTTTGCGAACAGCCAGCTCTCTGATTCATCGCAATATTTTGGGGAATAGTCTTTGAGAATTGAATTGAATGCAATAATTAGTTTTCATCATCTTATTTTGGTGGTTATTTTAACGCTTCATTGTGCAACTTATTTGCAGCTATTGGTGGTAACCCATCACTATGCTCATTATTTAAAACTATTGGTGTTTTTCTGTTACCCTTTTGAAATTTATTTACAAATATTGGTGGTTGTTTAATTTTATACCCCGAACATCATACAGCTGTATCACACATTATTATAGCTCACATTGATTTCCGAACCACGTGTACAACTCTATCCTGAACTCATACAGCTTCAGGATAGAGCCGTTGGCAGCCCCTAGTCTGATAATAATGAAGTTAATTGAAATATACTATTACAGTGCAATTAGAGATTAACCATGTGGTTAATAATTAACAATACAATCAAATGATAAAAAATGTATAAGAATTACATTACATTAGTCCATCATTCTTATGAGCAAATCAGGCAGTTATTTTTCAATTTTGTAAGTTGAAACACTGAGTGTATATAAAGATGGAGGTGGCATAGCGCAGGTAAAAGTGATGCCAAAAAGTGGCGCCATGGGCGTGTCTCAACCCCAGTATATAGAATATGTAGTGACAATCGAGACGGTTAGTGTACGTGACGTCATCACAGCAAAACTACAAAATGAAAATTGTCACTACTTATCACGCTATTGTCATTACTATGTATATTTTTTATACTGTGGTCTAAACCAATGGCGCCCCTCCCAATCACATCAGTTTAACAGAATGCACGGAAAGGAGATGATGTGCGTGTTAGACTCGCTCTACCTCATGCACTTCTCGAAACCCTATTTTTTAAAGATTCAACAGTTACTTTCGAATACAGATAATTTCTATGATAAAAAAGTGTACGATTTGATTACTAACTTTGCTTTGACATCTCACTAAAACTATAGTTTTATTACAGTAATAACGAGATGAACAGAGAGAATGTATGCTCAAATCATAATATATTCACAACAAAAAGTATTATTAAACCATAAAAAATATAAGAATTTATCCATTGGTCAAAGCATATACTTCTCAAAAAGAAAGACAATGCTACTGACTATTTTCGACTAATTTATTGCACGAAAGTTTAAGATTAAATTAGATTCTAAGAAAAAAGAAGCAATGGCCCATACACGTATATCCAGAAACTTAGTGTGACGTCACGACTTGATCATTCTATTAGATTGAATGTAAAATTTAAATATACTTATAACTCTTGTTGACATCTGATAAGCATAGAGAAAATATATGTATTAATTACCATACAACGGAAGTAAATGAAAAATAAAAGTATTTTATGTACAGATGCAATCAATATATCGCTTGTTTGCGAGAACAGTGTCATAACTTCAAAAAAGCTGTTTTTCAGGAGAGGCATATTAGTACTTGTAATGTACGTACATTTAATGGTATATCATTAGGACATTTAGCCTTTCTAGCGGTACCTATATTTTAAAGTTTCAATGATGATTTTTTTGCCAAAATAATCAGCATTTTATGATTAATATATCTATATGGATAAATCTAAAATACATGTTTTTGTACTTATGACGTTGTTGCTGCAAACAAGCGATATATGAAAGGGGTTTAACTTACCCTTTTTGTTACATGGTGCGATAATACGTAAACCACCATAAAAATATCATTCATGAACATAAGTTGCATGGTGTGATCAAATATCTCCCACCTTATAATGAATCATATTATTTTCATTTACATTACATACCACGATTCGTTGGCCAAGCTCAGGTATGAAGAAAATCAGTTACTTAATTGAAAAGAATGTGGTTGCGAAAGATGGAACTGACAGATGGAAGAGGAAAATGAAGAGTTGATGTTGAGTTAATGAAACCTAAATTCCTACCGAGCAAAAACTGTAAGAGGAAAATGAGAAGAGATAGTAAATAAAGCATGCAAGCCTACATTAGCATTATCCTCTAAACCAGAAAGTAGTGTTTAAAATGAGTTGTGATTAAAACAATTATGATAGTTTAATCTTTTTAATTTAACTTTTAATATAAATATAATAAAATTGAATGAGAACCCAACTATAAAAAATAATGTTTTCATAAATAAAATATCATCACAATTGGAAAATAATTTGTTATCAAAATAGTGATAGCTACAAACAGTACAGAACAGCATAACCTCCCTCGACTGTTACTCGATTAGCACTGAGCATTTGAGGAGGGGCATACAACCCCATTGAACCGAGTGGCAGGGGTGCATTGGGGGAAGACACGCCCGTGGCGCCACTTTTTGGCATCACTTTTCCTTGCAAGACATGCTGCCTCCATACCTATATATACTCAGTGAGTTGAAAGATATAACTGAGAAATAGAACACACGACTTACTGTGAAAAAAGCACCAACTCCTGCCAGGTTGTCTTTTAAAGGACAGTCTGCAACCTGAAGTGAAGCACACAGTCTTGCTCACTTGTTTCAAGTCGTTCTCAGTTCACCTCCTCTCCATTTTCATCTTTTCATCGACTACTGAAGTGGCTCTTTTTGCTTTTAATTCAGCTTTTAAAAATGAAGATAAGTACTGGAGAACACTTTCAAGAGGAAATTAAATCGAAGTAAATAATTATTAGAAAAAACTTTACCTCGCATATGCTTCTCTAATAAATTATGCACATTTGTAAAGTCCGGTCCGTATAAGAGTTTGCTAAGTTCCATTTAGGACTTTTATAACTTAATTTAGATGCATACAAAGACAAGTTAGGAACGTTAAGAAATTTATCATAAATAGAATCTAATTGAAAGTTGCTACCGCGATGGGAATCATAGACACTCCAACTCCAAACCTCCACTCCACTGCTCCAGCTCATCTACAATGAGATGAGATGAATTAGTTTCCAGTTTAGAACAAATCACTGCTTCGATAGTTCCACTCAATTAAACAACTATGTATTGTATAATCACTTCAGAGATAATAAATCATTGTTAAGAAAATAAATTGAACGTTAATTATTTTTTATAGTAATTTCACTACTTTAATTAATTTTATTATTCAGAGTAAGTAAAAAGAATTTAAGTAATTGATAAAAATTATTTTCACATTTTTCTAAACCTAAAGCATATGAAAGGATTGCCAGATAACCGATTGTCCATTCGGCTCACCTTAAAACAATTCCTCTTTCGCTGTCTCCATCCTGATCCTCCGATCGTCCCCATAGCTTCTTATAACCCATTTAGTGCTCTTACCCCTAATGATGAACATAGTTTGGTTGTTAAAAATAAAACTAT
The DNA here is from genome assembly GCA_947561585.1 of Caprella mutica. Classification (NCBI taxonomy): domain Eukaryota; kingdom Metazoa; phylum Arthropoda; class Malacostraca; order Amphipoda; family Caprellidae; genus Caprella; species Caprella mutica. The sequence continues at coordinate 18,465 of CANNZV010005504.1, forward strand.
CATGAAGTAGAGAACGGTGATGTGGTAGTTCACCCTCTAATTGATCTGGCAATAATGGCCCTTATCAATAATGAGCCGGCTATAAAGACCCATAGTGTATGTATCTGTCGACCACCAACACTTTCTAATTAATTTTTAAATGGGATTATTCACTCAGGAAGAACAAAACCGAAGTTATATTTTTTCAATATAATTCATATTAAGAAAATTGTTAACTGTATCTTGGGAAAACTTTTTAACTTCTTTTCAATCCAACTAATGTTATTGCTGAATTTATTTATTAGTCACCAATTTATCAAAGGAAAATATAAATGAGAAATTTACTTGGTGGTGATACGGAATATTTCTAATATTTCGATAAAAATTGGAAAATTTTGAATATCATCCAAAGATTAAGATTGATAATTAAAAACATAAAAACAGTGGAAATTTATTATGTCTTTAATATTATAAATAATTTAACGGTCTTCTTCATCATAAACAATTCTTAATAGTAATTAGGTAGCAGAATCACAAATTTGCACATACATATTATTATTTAAATTGTTAATGCATAAAACATGCCTATTGATAAATTCAATTCAAAATTTAGTAACAGTTTCTGTAAAGAATTGATAATTATTTGAAAAGATGAACAATGAAAACAAGCAGAAATATGAAAAATATGTGTGAAGTGAAAATACCAGACACACACTATAGTTTAACAAAGCTAAAAAACACATTCATGGCAAATAGTAAGTATTTAAATATTTATATTTATCTTCACTTTTTTGATGTGACAATATGGAATGAGAAATAGGTATAGTCTAGGCACAAATGTCCAGTTCGGCGATGTAGAATCTGCCCTGTTTTTCACAATCAGCTGCGGTGTCACCACTTGAAAAAGACATGTTCTCCATCTTAGCTGATTCCTTCACTAGGTTTGAAGATGGACCAGGGAAAGCTTTGACTAAATTGAAAGCTGGAATCGGGCGGAAAGATTCCCTTCTACCAAAGTTGATCTGAGAGCATATTCCTAGAGAAGGACTGAGCATTGTGCCTGGTGGACAATCATCTTCACTCTGAGGACTGTTAGCAAAGCTTTCTATTTCCCAAGAGGGATTTTCAGCGATAAGACTGTCGGAAACTAGTTGAGGCTCTTGAGGGGCTCTTGCTGGCAAACACATGTCCACACTAGGAGAGTACATAAATCCACTACCGCATCTCTTCTGCCTCATCAAACCTATTGGGTTGTAGCCCGAGGAGAGAGAAATATAATATTAGTCACTGAATGTTAGTCACTGAATATTAGTCACTAAATGTTATATAGTGACTGAACATTAGTCACTGAATTTTAGTCATTGAATGTTACTCACTAAATGTTAGTGACTAAATGTTAGTTACCGAATATTATTCACTGAATATTAGTAATTCAACAATAATTTTCATTGAGTGATAAATATTATTTCAAATATTCTCTTCTTTATTCATTTTAAGGTGAAAATTTTCGAATACTTTAAAAATAAAATTATGTTTCATAGCATAAATATGGAAAATGAAGTGAATAACTTCTTAGCCTATCACACTAGACACTCGCCGTGCAGTCGGGGTAAAGGTGAAGCTGCTGTCTCATACACAATGAGGAGTAAAACAGCGAGACAAGTGTTAAAGGCCTTCATGTTGCTCTGGTTATTAGAGAGGTGTTATCGCTATGAAAGGCAGACTGCTATTGATGGTCAAATCACTCTCAGTCTGCTTATATAGCCACCATCTGTCAGTCGAGGTCACATCCTTACTGTTTGATTGTTGACACCAGTTATCAACTGGAGGGTATGCAGACGTTTCGTCGAAAGACTTTTCATCGAGAGACGTTTCGTAGACAGAAATTTCGTTGAAAACACGTTTCGTCGATAGGATATTAACGCACTATAATGTTTCAAAATATGAACTTTAACAGAATAATGTATCAAATAACAAAATAGAATAATGGTAATTTGGTATCAATATTACCAAATTATTATAAAGTAACTTAATACTTATTGGTCAAGATACTTTTGTGATTTTTAAAATTTAAAACAATTTCCTCTCACTAATTTACGTTTCATAATAATAAGATTTATAGGGTCGAATTTGTCATTGACATGTCATTTTCAGTTGGTAAATGCCCAGTTCATGTTCGGTTACTGGGAGTGTTTGGTAATTGAGTGGTAATCCTAGATTGAATGGCAAGATTTGATAAAAAAGATTAGTCGTTGAATGTTTATCAATATTCCTATATTTTTTAATATTTAATGACTATATTAATTATATGACTTCATAAACACATCCCTTTTTCCATTACATTGATCATAAATCTGGTACCAGTAAAGAGTTATTTCCATCCCGTGACGTCATCAATTTGTGTAGAATGCTGTCATGTACATCATATTTTAATATATAAGATTGGTGTATGAATAACTACAATTGACAAATATGAAACATTATTCAAATTATCATATGAAAAGTTAATTATGTACCTACATCAATCAGTTCAATGATTGAAATAGGAAAAAATAGAATTCCCATATAACAGCAGATGCCTATTTCATTCATTTAAATTAATTAATATAATTACGTAAAATTCGTTATTGTTTAATTAAATATATTTTAAATATCAAATATTATTTATTTCGAATATTTATTCATATTCTCACCAGTCAATAATCAATATAAATATGAAATGTTAATTTTATTATATTTAGAATCGTGGAAAACATGTCATTTAATTTCGTTAGAAAAAATTATAACCGGCGTAGAATTCTATTTTTCATTTTCTAGTTAGCGTCATATCTAAAAAAGTACTTCGAATTCCGAAAAACGGTTAACGCTGTTATTTTTTTAGACCATTTTTACGTATAACAGATATTTTTTTGATTCGATTATTAGAAATTTCATTTTTTAATTTATTCCGTATGTTACTATATGTATTTCCCGATTTGAATTAAATCCCTATGCATTCCATTAAAACTTAAATTCAATTAACTCAAAAACCCGTTCGAATTTCGTGAAACAAATCAATTGCGTTCTGTAGGACCCGTGACCGGACAATTGCCACACGCGGACAATTGCCACCCCCGGACAATTACCACCAGGACTATATTGCCACCCGGACAATTGCCATCCAAATACCACCCAAAAAGATAGTAATAAAATATGCATAGTATTTTTATACGATTAATTATTAATTATTTACATTTTAAAAGGCAAATTTCTTCATTCAACATTTATTGTTATTTTATAAAAAATAATTATTCCAATTGGTGATATAATAAATTACATATTGTTTTTTATACGATTTATTTCCATCATACACTATATTTTACTTATACAATTGATAATTTCCATTATAAATTTAATATTTCTTCCATTTATCACCACTATCATTATTAAGCGAATATTTATACATTAATATTTAGCAAGTAACAGTATTTTGAAATCAGTCGCTCAAATTATGTACATTTTTTATACTCCTTTTACATTATTCATTATGATTTTTAAAACTTTTCTTTCCGTTCTATAGAGACCGGCTTTATTCTATGACACCTGTTATTAGTATTTTACTATAGAAATATGTTTAATTGAGGTTATCAACCCACAATATTATTGATTCTTAATCAATTGTTGAAAACATCCTTTAATATCTCACCCAGTAATGTTCTATATATATTATTATTTGATAATGGACAACCAATAGATATTTATTTACATTACTACTACTTAATTAAGAAAATTATCAATAAAGAATCCTGATAATAAAAATTTGGGTTGTAACAATATGCTTTCAGAATCATAGATCCTAAAAATATCCTTTTAACGGAGATGATTAAACACTATTGATTCATTATAAACCACCGATATATAGAATTCAATTTTTTCTTGTATATTATATTCTTAATATCTATGACCATAAGCATAGTATTACAACTCTAATAATAATCATTAGGGTGGCAATTGTTTAGGGGTGGCAATTGTCCGGGTGGCAATTGTCCGGGAATGGCAATTGTCCGGGTGGCAGTTGTCCGGGTGGCAATTATCCTAGCACCTGTAGGACCATAGGCCGGATGTTTCCAGAAAATTTCAGCTCACTCTGTTGGATTTTCTCTGAAAATATCCTGGAAAGTATGTCGAATTAATTCCTATGTGTCCCATTATATATCAAGTGTTAAAAATTCGAAAACTCGTTTGTATTTCGAAAAATCCCTTTAACACATTAAATTTGACACCACTTTCTGAACAGTGGTAAAAGTCTCTAGGTCGATCCGTTTGTGAGTAATATTGCTCCAAGTAACACACACAAAGACAGATCTAGCGTAATATGTTACTTTTACTGAATTCAATTGAAATTAAATTTTCTGCATAGTCTAATTTATTTTATAGATAAAATACATTTAAAATTGAATAAGAACAAGGGAATTTAAATATCAAGTCAATAAATTCCCGTTCGTATCATAGTTACATTCTTCATGTTTTTATACCCGTCGTGTAAAAGTGAACACTAAATAAATAAACACACTACGGGTATTATTAGGAGAGACTAGTGTATTTGCCCGTTAAAAATAACGGATAATTATCAATACCAATTAATTACCCATTATTAGGTTACTTTCAATGAATTCAATTAATTACACGAGGCTACTTATAGACATAGAATTAAATGTCAGAATACTCTTTATGTGTGGATTTAGTCCTTTAGTTTTCAATGAATTTGTTATTTGGTACGATATATTTTCCAAGTTTTGTCTTGCATATTCAATTTTCAAATTACTTTAATATAATTTGGTCTAATTGAGTAGTTCTGATTTAGTATTAAAGTAGAAAACGATTGAAATTTATTCAATAGTTTTTCCTCATTACCATTATCCTATTTTGTAATTTAATCGTTTGATACATTATTCTATTAAAGTACATGTTTTGTAACATTAGAGTGTGTTAATATCACCTTTATGAAAATTTGTCGACGAAACGTCTTGTCGATGAAATGACTGTCGACGAAACATCTGTCAACCAACTGGAGTTACGTGGAGCAAAACACAGGAACCAGGTTTGTAAATGTGGCCAATGAGGTAATTGACTTTTTCCTTAAAATCAATATAGTGCAAATATTAGTTATAGTAGCTTTCCATCCCTTCCATTCTTTGCTTCTTTTCTCTCTTATTTCATGTTTATAATTTAAAAAAAGAAACTATCCCTTCATTCTAGAATTCCAGAATACTGGCGCGAAGTTATCAGGAATTTAATTCCAATTCTTTCTCCCAGACTAGAAGGAGTCACGAGAAAATTCTGAAGGAGGCAAGGGCAAACAAATATGTGCATATTAGTATGCTATCTGATAAATACCATTAATAAGACTTGAAAATCTTTAAATATGGTTAAATTAATATGCGATAATAAGATTTTTTATTTATTTACATCTCAAAAAAAGATTCAAAGTAGACTAAAAAATTGCTGAGTAATCTAAAATTTAAGTGGTCCACATGTACGAATCCACTTTAACTCTCTGAAAATACAGTTTATTAATTAATATACAACTTTGTAGTTTTTAGGGTTGATGTAAATATTTAGATTGTGAATATTTTATTTCGAAATTGTTTTGTATAAAAAGATAGTCTGTAACTTTATAGGCAATTAAATTAAAAAGAAAACTAAACATTCCTCATGACTTTAGCTCAAAAAGTGCACGCGTTGGTACATTTGCAGTCGAAAAAAAATCAGGGAGCCAAATTTCTTAAATTTCTGGCAAAAATATTGTGAAAAAGAAAATCTAGTTTTTGGTGATCTCGAATATTTTAATACGTTACCCGAGAGACAATAAGACATCATGTAATGCGCAACAAAATTAATTTTAGGGTATATTTTAATACGTTACCCGAGAGACAATAAGACATCATGTAATGCGCAACAAAATTAATTTTAGGGTTACAGTCCTCTTAAAAACTAAGAGGTAAACTAGGGTTCTTAAAATTTTAAAAATTGTGATGTCTGATTAATGAATTTATTAATAGTAACTAATTGAATTAAGATAAAAGAGTTTTATAAATTTAAAATCCGAGATTGGTGCTGCTAACAAAGTAGGGAGTTTATTAAATATTTCTATGTATCGTAAAACAGTAAAATTTCGCTCCAATTCTGTTCGAATTAGTGCAAGGTAAAAACCTATTTTCCCTAATACGGTAGTAAATCTATTGATCTAGCATTTTGTTAAACCTATTTGTTTCATTATTGTAGTAAACCTGTTTGTTCTAGTTGTAGCACTGGCCGGTTGAGATATTTACATTAAGATAAAGATTACCTGCTATCCTTTTTTAGAGGCTGTATACTTCTTAGAGATTTTGTGCTATAAATAGTAGACTTGGAATTCTAACCTAAACTATCCGATTCTTTTTAAGGCCTAGATGTAAGATACTTGCAAATAAAAATATTAGTAATTGTATTATCGAGTCAGTTGTTAGTTTGCAGTCTGTAGTAGCAGACATTCAGTGTAGTGTGGATATCGAGTAGAGTTTCGGTCCTTTACTGAGTTGTGCTGGGGTGAGGTGAGGATGTGTCTTATTTAATGTGTTGTTATGTCTTCCTTGAAGTGTCCGTAAGTTGTGTGAGTGAAGCCCCTTCCAGACGCTTCGATAAATGTTAATTTTACTCTGAAATCTTGTGTTCGTGAACAAATTTGCTCGCGATATGACAGGCAAATTTGTTCCCGATCACAAGAATCGAAACTGTCAGTAATTTTCAACATGTTGGACAAATTTGTCCCCGAACATAGGAATCGAAGTGTTCGCGACTGTTATTTGAATGAATATTTGTGATATATGGAGTAAATTTGATGATCAATATCATTTTATATATGAATTATTGAATTCATTGTTTAGTAGTCTATTTATATTATTTGATTGAGATTTTTGTAAAAAAAAATTTAAATAAGTATTTCTATTTGTTAGACAATTTGATTAGTTATTTACAATTCTATGTATTAAGTACCGTCTTTACCGACTAGGGTAGGTTTTGCGATATCGAACAGCTCCACATTTTCGGATACGTATTATAATCATTATACCTACCTAGGTAGCTATTTTAATTACTATTTAACTCTCAATGTGGAACCGTCCCATAACTTGAAACTTACCCTAAAAATAGGTATGAATTATACTAGGTAAGTACGGTAATATACCTACCTAGTGTAACTAACATACACGCTACAGCATTATGATTTAAGGCTTATATGAAACAGTCATAGTAAATAGATAGACAAGTATACTAAGTTTCGAATTCAAGTTGTTCCAGTCTTCAGAAACGATGTAAGCAAATGACGTCACATATAGTATTGTTAAGTGAGAATTATATAGGTGTGGCCAAGTAAAGAGATAGAATATTTCAATAAACAACATGTTTGGTTAGCTTTCAGTACCTAGATAACCTTTATGTATTTAAGTACGTTGTACAAAATACATCCATGTTAAAACAGTTGAGTTATAATCAACTATTAACCCTATAATGTACATGGAATACTTGCGTGTCATGTAATGTTTTCTTTAAATGTACCATCTGTGTCGGGTTATGGATGGTATAATGCATTAAATTCCATAGGAAAAATTATCTACATAATATTATCTAAGAAAAATTTACGTAATATTTGTATATAAAAAAAATTATTTCACTCTTTATAGCTAGCATAGGCATATATGTTCAAAAAATATGAATACATTTTTTTTCTCTCCAAAGGTACCTAGGGCAAATTACGAATTATCGGTCAGTTTCACATCTTCGGTCATATAAGAAAAAAACGATATAATAATTGTAATTTTATTTTAATTGGTATCTGTGATACCTACAGGTATCATGAATAGCAATTAAAATAAAATAACAATAATTATAATATTGTTTTTCTTATATGACTGAAGATGTGAGAGTGACCGAAAATTCGTAATTTACAGTACTCTGCGTTGATACCACTGCTTATCTCTCTCTTTTCCTCCCTCCCACCCTTTTTTTTCCCCCCCTTTATTCTTTTTTATTATTTTTCCTTTTTTTTTTTTTTTTTTATTTTT
>CANNZV010005505.1:0-26520 GCA_947561585.1 Caprella mutica
GGCGAGTTTGGACATGCTTTATTACTTGGTGCCTAACGTGTCTCATCTCGGACATCTCCCGCATAGATTTTAATTTGAGAGACACTAACAGATTCAGAATCTCCCGTGCCTAAATTAATGGTCACCTCAGCCCTCAGGTAATAAAGCATGTACAAACTCACCATTTTAATGGAGAGTTTCTGACAGTTATTTTGAGCCCTTCAATTACAAATGGTGAGAAATATCTAATTTTCTCCTATGTTACTTTGGAGAGAATTAATTTGATCATTTTGGAGAGGAATTTGGTTGTATTTGGAGAGAAATGGAGAGTTTATGAGATATATAATTTTACTTGGTGATTACATAGGAATTAATTCAAAATCTCCCGCAGCTAAATTAATGGTTACATAGGAATTAATTCAAGATCACCTGTAGAGATATACAATTTCTAAAATTGGGCTCAGATTTGTAACAGAGAGTCTTAGAAAAATGTTCCATATTCTGCAGTCTGGCAAGTTGGCGGGTTTTTGTGCACCAAATACAGACTGAACTAGAGTAATTGACTAATTCATTAATTGTCACAACTTTGTAACTGTAACAGACTTACAGCCAGTCTGCAAAAGATGCACGAAATTTAATTTTGAAGTTTATCCGGCAACTATTGATTCCTTGAAATTAGTCTCCTGAATTAATTGGCGAAAAATTTTCCAATTAATTCTTATGTTGACATGTAATTATTGGGGAGTTCTTGAGATTTTTGGCTATTTTGGAGAGAAATTTGAAAATCCTAGGAGAGAAATTGCTCCAAAAATTAAATATCTGGAGACTGATTGTGCATGCTTTGCAGACTGGACTAACAGACAGTTTATGGAGATCATAATAATATATATTAACTAATACCTAAGTCCTAAACTCCTAACTAGATTAATTGGTGTTTATTCATAATTCAACATCAACAGTTCAACTAAGTTTAACTAACTTCTACTAAGAGTCTAAACAAAGCAGACTTAGTCTTAGACTACTGGCTGACAGTCAACTCGAAATGTTGATAACGTCCACAGCGGCTTAGAAGGCCGCTTAGCCAGTCTGCAGAAACTCACTCTGGAAAATACCTTAGGCTAACCCAGTTTGTATTTCAATATTTGGTGCACAAAAACCCACCGACTTGTTCAAAAAGCTAAAAAAAATCCACCAAGATATTTGGCTGATCTAGATCTACAAACATTTTCCCCATTCAGCCACCATAAACTTGAAATTAATGGTGACATAGGAGTAAAAAGCTAAAAAGTTGGTGGAGTTTACCATGAAATACAGTCTGGAGGCTAACACATGAATTTTTGAGGCTAAATGCTACAGATCTTACAGTTCCCATTGATTTATTACTGTATTTTTACTATTTTAAGATTTGGAGAGAGCTGGAGAGACAAATGGAGTGTTTATTACTTATTAGCCATACAATTTCAGACTTATTTTACTTGGTGCAAAGGGAGGGCTCAAAATAAGTTACATAACTGTCATACACTGAGACTCAAACTCGCCATTAAAATGGTGAATTTGGGCATGCATTATAAGTTTATCACCTGCTAATTCAGAAGTGTTTGTAGCAAAATTAATGTAAACATTACATAAGAGGAATTAATATATTAATTCAACGAATCAGAATTTTAAGCCAATTACATAGCTATATGATATATCTGAGTTTTGACCATTTGAAATGTGGAAACTGTGTAAAATACCTTAGGCTAAGTCTAACACATGAATTGTAGAGGCTAAATGCTGCAGATCATCCAAAAAGACCACTTTTTCCATAGTTGATGGAAGCCAATTAATTGGCTTTAACTGACATACTCTATATTCTTTAACACCGTTTAAATGATAAACCCAGTCTCAGCAGTCTACTCTACAGAATATGGGACGTATTTAACATTTTCTGTGCAAACAATCCTGAATCAGAATTTTCTCCTATATTTTAATAATATTTACATATATTTTTCTGAGAACACTGAACAGAAGGCAAAATAGATAATTTCTTGGAGAACACTTTACCCAAGTAAAATAGTATGGCTCATAAACTCTCCATTTGTTTCTCCAGCTTTCTCCAAAAATCATCATATTTCTCTCTAAACTGATCAAATTCTCTCCAAAATAACATTATAGCATAGGAGAAAAATAAATATTTCTCTCCATTTGCAATTGAAGTGGTCAAAGTAACTGTCACAAACTCGCAATTAAAATGGCAAGTTTTGACATGCTCTATTACTTGGCACTTTACCAGTTCATGGCTACATGTGTAGACTGTAGTCACTGCAGTGTGGGTCTGTTGTTTGTCTTTTCAGCTCTCACAAAAAGTAACCAAATTGATCAAATTATCATAACTTCTTCCCAAAATAACATTCTAGCATAGGAGAAAAATAGATATTTCTCACCATTTGCAATTGAAGTGCTCAAAATAACTGTCACTAACTTGCCATAGTAAAGACAGTCTTTATTTGTTATTCTCTAATCCTTTCATTCTTTTCACATTGATTCTCAGGTAGTCTATAGAATTTGGGTAATATTTCTTTTCATTAATTAGCTCCCCTTTGTGCTCATGCTTTATATTTTTCAGATTAAATGAATTAGTAATTACTAGTTAACTTTGTGGTTAGTATTTATTTGTCACAATGGAAGTTAACTGCCCCGTGTGCAATCAACTGTTCCTCACATCCATGATAGATGCACATGTTCAGCACTGTATGCATGCAAGGTGAGAACTCTTATAGGACTAGATTGCTTTTGATATAATTCAAATTGAATGAAATTACAATGCCTATTTTTGGATTCATTCATAAACTTCATCTCTGTGTAATTTTGACTCAATATTGAATTCCATTCAGACAAATCTTGAATGATTTTGTATTTATTTAAATACTGTATATTGAAACCAAGTCAATGTACATTTTAATTATATTAAAAGAAAATTATTTTGTTTTGTGTCTAATTCTCTTTTACAGCAATTATGGCAAGCCAAATAACCAGAATGCTGGTGCAAAAAAGAGAATGTTGAGCAATTCTTCAGAAAATCAAGAAGTTGCCTCATATCCTCGTAAGCGTCAATATTTTGCTGGTGAAGGTTCTTCCCTCGTGTCTTCCAGCTCCAATGCTTCATATTACCCTAAGGAACCTTTGGAGTACAGGGTGAGTTGCCTATTACAATAGTAGATACTAATTATTAGCTATTGGTGTATGATCTGATGTAGTCTGCTATCTGATACTAATATATTCAACAATGTAACCATATAATTATTTAGAAGCAACAGCTTTTAAAATATAACTAAAAAGGGCACAGGTCGGGGCACTAATAGGTGCATACCTTCGCCGTCATTTATCAATGACCTTTGAGTCCTTGAATAATAAAATCAAACGCTTCCAATCTCCCCACCAAGTTTGAAGCAATTCAGTTGAATATTTTTTGAGTTATACGAATAACAAGATTAACAAACTGTGTGTAAAGTAACTTCAAATGGACATTTAACAACAAAATTTATTTATCCTCTATGATAATTCCCACATTTGTAATGTTATAGCAAGTTCTATTGCACATCATCTGATTTTTCTCATTTTCCTTCTTCAGAGACCACACAGCATCAAACCCGGTCAAGACTCTTGGAAGTCAGGGGCAATGGGTGAAGGAGTTCGAATCGCTCCACCTGCTCCCTTGATTAGCAAAGCCCCTGCCTTCTCCCATCAAGAACATTGGCAGTCTGGTTCCTTGCCTTCACAGGACAAATGGGGTAACAGTTCTGCCAATGTCACTCAGCCCTCCAGCATCAAGGAGAGTAATTACGGGGTCAGTACGATGCCACATGGTCATTTGATGGAGAAGAAAATCTACAGGAATGCTATTGGGGAAAACAAATGGAACTCGTGGCGCACCAAACCCTACCAACATCCTCGTAGAAAGAACATGTAAGCTACATTTTAGGTACACTTGTTAGTGATGTCTCAATCACTAATCCATTTTACATTCTGCCTGTTTTTCTTGTTTTCCTACCTTGTATATAACTACCATGTAGCATGTAACTTTTAAAACTATTCTTACTATTCCAGTTTTTAATGTTTTATCACCCATTTTTAAAATTATACGGGGTTGCTCATTTTAAACCTTTGATATTATCAGTAATTTATTTTGTGATGAGTTAATAAATAGTAATGGACAAAAATTGTCTTTGTTAAAAAAATAATTATACACAAACTTCTCCTATTTTCACTATCAATATAAACTAAGATTTTATTCCTAATTTGAAATATAATAGTCATTTCTCTCGTTTCAGGGCTCGAGTTGCCCCGCCCGTTAGAAGATATCCTCGTAATATTCAACACGACAGAAATAAATCTGTTAATTACCCTCCACGAAATGCTAACAAAACTGTTAAATCAGAAGCAGTCAATTCACAGACTGAACAACCTAGTAAACTGAAAGGTGAGTGTTGTGTCATTTCAACATTTTCTGTTGGATATATAGCTAATTTATGCAGGTAAAGCTACCCCACTCTTTGTAGTTTTCAGTTAAGCTGTTTTCGCCTTTATTTATGATAGTGGGATTGCTAGATTAAAATGTAATATACTATATCCCATTAAAATTATTTTTAATCTATCATCAATAACTAGCGAAGATATTTTCCATCCTTTTTCATCAGTATTGTGACTCTGTGAGATAGAACTGATTTGCATACATTGTATGGTGGACATCTCAAAGTAGTTAACTATTATGTAATATTTTAAATTATTCATTCACCTTTTCCTGTTACCAGAGCTAAGCTCCATTTTAGGCTGCCTGAAGCCCTCTTCTCTGAAGGACTTGCTGGGCTATGAGAGCATCTTGTCACTGTCTCCTCTGCTCAAGAGTTGCCTTTCAACTGGAGAGAGTCTGTCTCTAATTCTCAACGGACCTCCTGGTTGTGGAAAGGTACACCTTACTTCCAATAAATAGCTAATCTAACTATTTACTATTTCTTCAAATCTTGATAAAAAAAATCTTAATGGGGTTGAATTTTTTTTTTTGAAATAACATAATTTAATGGAATAATAAAAAATCTCTTAGCATTAATCTATCTCTCCTGCTAGTGGGATACTTGTTATACCAGCCATTTTTTAGGTATCTGTATCAGAATATCAGTGATTTTTAGATACCTGTGGAACTGTATTGGCAGATTACCATACCTACTAAGTCTCTGTAATAATTATGGCATCAGTGCAGTCCTTGTTAATATTTGTGATATCTTTCAAATGTTTATCCATTTTAGTTTATGCTCTTGGTGACTCTATGAATGTGTATCATTTTCAGAGTACTGTAGGTGAGATGCTGTGCAAGAGTCTGTCGAGTGTTGGTAGCAAGAGCTCCTCCAAGAAACTCTGTGGTTCCGTGGCCTCAAAGTCAGAGTTGTTGGAGGTGTTAGAGGACACGAGGAAGGAGGGGGAGAGGTCAAGACTCATTCTCCTCATTGACGATATTGACTGCATGAAAATAGCTCAGCAGGTGAGTGAACTCTAATCATTTATAATTTCGTTTACCTTTTCATTGTTTTGGGTAAGATTTTTTTTTTCAGTTTTTTTTAGCTTTTGGAAAAATAGTTCCAGTAGCGAGCTAAATATTGTCTAATAATGTAAACTTAATGATTTCGTTGATCCATTCATTGTTTCTGGTAAGGTTTTTTCAGTTTACTTCTGTTTATAGAAAAAGTAATTCCAGTGCAAAATTTTAGATTGATTCAATAAATTGATCAAAAGTTACTCAAGTTGCTATCTTTTTTATAAGGATTATCGACATGAAGTTGAAGTGCTTGATAAATAATAATTATAAGATATAATAATTTCATTCTCTAGTTAACAATAATACATTGTTATTTTAATTTGATTTGATGATTGTAATGTGATATATAATAATTTTATTATATAATATTTATATTTTTCAGAGTTTACTCATTCCGTTTCTGGACAAGAATGTAACTCTAATTGGAGTTTCTTCAAATGAAACCTTCGTGTCACAACTTCTATTGGATAGGTAAGAATTGTTACCTTGTTATACAGTGAAACTCCTGAGTTATGGAGCACTCGAGTTATGAAGTAGTTTTCTATGTTTAAATTATAGAAAATAATCTGTCAAGAATTGCGTCACAGTTACCCCTCAATGACCATAGTTTTCTAAGACGTTAATCATAAAAAACTATCTAGTGCACCCGAGATATGAAGTGGGTTATGAAGGAACAGTACTTCATAACTCAGGAGTTTCACTGTAGCTAGCTACTCGCATTTTACAAATTTACGCCATGTGATTATTTAATTATAAACCTTAAAAATGTTGCCAATGTTTCAGGTGCCAACTGATACACATGAATGCTCTCAAAAGTTCTGATATAGAGAAAATACTATTGAAAGCTCTGAGAGTTTTGAACATACCTGTCATATCTGATGAACCTGAAACCTATAACCCCATTGAAAGAAATTCCAATGGAGCTAAATCCACTAATATTGAGCCTGTTGAACCTCCGTCTAATAGTACTGCTCCGTCAAATAAAACCACTAATGATTCATCTAGAGAAGTTAATAATACTGAAGAAAAGGATAATTCTATTAAATCAACTGAGTTACAAAGTTCAAATTCAACGGAGAAGGTAGAAGTGGTTGTTAAAACTGAGATAACTACTCCAATTACAAAAACAGTTCCAGAAGCACCCACTAAAATAACACTCACAAATGACGGTTTGGCCATTGAAGACATGTCCGAAGAGGAGACCATTTTAGATGTCCTGACTAAAGATTTAAATGAATTCGGTGAAGAGTTCCACAGAGAAGAGGAAGAATTTCCTTTACCACGCTACAACAAGTCTTCTTTAAACGATTTGGACTGTGTTTCCGAAGATGAATTATCCCTAACTAGAGAGAATGCCAATCTTGAGAGTATAGTTTCTTCAGAAGAAGAGGATGGTGATGGTATAACCACCAGTGGTTTGATGGTGGCATATGAAGGCATAAGATATCTGGCTAAAAATAGTACCGGCAATATCCGGTTTGCAGAAATGGTCCTGATGTCCGCCTTTGCCTTTAGTCGAGAAGATGGTTGTGGCTCAAAAGAGACTTACAGGACTGATAATCTGATAACTGATGATATCAGTTCAGACGAGGAAAACTTTGCTGATCAGAAGCACAACACTGACGGACAAGAAAGCGACAGACAGTTGGATTCAGTGTCCGACATATCTGACACATCTGTTTCCGAGAACAAAAATGCACCGCCCGTTGATTCAGACGATGTCCTATCTGACGATTTATTAGATTACGATGCAATGGATGATGAAAATGATAATGAAACCAAAAAGCTGAGGCAGGAGCCAGAGTCAGTGAATAACTACAAGAAGCTCTGTGATAATAAAGAGTCAGTTAACAACTACAAGCAGTTGTGTGGTGATGGTGGAGAGGCCACAGTTTCCTACCCAATGAAGAGAAAAAGAAGCCATAGAGTGCAGTGTCTAGTCTCTCTAAACCACATCAAGAAAGCAATGAAGGTAATTCTATCTCTTTATATTTTCTATAGCTAATAGTAATAATGTTCATTACAATATGTTTGTCATAAAATGATCTATGATTTAAATTATTTTGGTTACAATTTAATTTGCATTTCTTAATTTTACTGGATAGTTAAAGATATTCTTTATATGAAGATGCTTTATATAATCGCTACTACTCAGCTAGGGTGAGTTACGAATTATTGGTCTACATAGTAAGGTTTGCACTAAATGTTACTGGAATAATTCTACCTTTGAATATTTTTCAAACTGTTCCTGCCTCATTCAGTGCAAACCCAATTAGACAGTCATTGTCATGGACTGCCTTTCACTGGACCCTTGACCTCCTAATTACATTAATCAAAGGTAACTATACTCTTTATAATCTGGACTGTCTTTTCTCAGGGGCGTCTTGGAGTGTCCCCCTCTGAAGACCTTTTCACAGACTCAATGAGGGAGAGCATCAGCAAAGGCATTAGTCACGAGTGTCCCTCTCTAGTGAGTGAGTGTCTAGAGAGTGCAGTGAGTGCACAGAGAGTTGCCACCGCCCTACTCTCATTGGCTGCTGATCACACAGGTGAGGGATATATACCTGCCAGTTAATTACTATATTTCATTGCTATTTCTAGCTCTTTATTTTATTACCCTTTTTAACTTTTACTGTTATTCATTTGATTACTTTTAACCCTTTATACCCCAAGGTGACATGATATGTATGACATATTCTATGATATATTTGGCACGTTTTTTTTTGAGATATTTTCCATAAACCAAATTCTAATGTTTAATTTTCTTTCAGAAGGAGGTGACCGGTCCGCTTTCAAAGTTGCCTTAGACTGTGTGGCGGCAGTAAAGCTACTCAGTGCTGATAGTGCAGCTAAGCTCTTAACCAACACAGCAGTCTACATAGTGAGGTAAGGTTTGCGATATTGTAGAGTCACTGGGTGAGTAGCCAACTCACCAAAGTTTAAGAAACACTGCAAAAGGATGTATTTATATTAAATAACTCGTGTTACTTTCTGTCAATCATCAGGTCACAAAAAGAAAAATGAAGAGTTTGGAAGATGAAACTAGTAACGACGAAATGGACAGAAAAGGTACAAGTTAATCAACAATTACGATATAGCTACTTAATTAACAATTACGATTTAGCTACTTAATCAACAATTACGATTTAGCTACTTAATTAACAATTACGATATAGCTACTTAATTAACAATTACGATATAGCTACTTAATTAACAATTACGATATAGCTACTTAATTAACAATTACGATATAGCTACTTAATTAACAATTACGATATAGCTACTTAATTAACAATTACGATATAGCTACTTAATTAACAATTACGATATAGCTACTTAATTAACAATTACGATATAGCTACTTAATTAACAATTACGATACAGCTACTTAATTAACAATTACGATATAGCTACTTAATTAACAATTACGATTTAGCTACTTAATCAACAATTACGATTTAGCTACTTAATTAACAATTACGATATAGCTACTTAATCAACAATTACGATACAGCTACTTAATTAACAATTACGATATACTTTTTTCTACTTTAACACTGTGAGATTAAGTCAGTGGAATGGAGAGCGATACTACCTAACTATATTTTACGATGAACATTATACCCATAATAAATAAATAGAGAAGTATGCTAAGTTTCGGATTCATTGACGGTGAACTTGATCCACTCTTCAGAAACGATGTAAACAAATGACGTCACACAGAGTACTGTCAAATATTATAAGTACTATTAGTTGAATATTATAAGTGAATAGAGTGCAAAACGTGATAAAAACAATTTTATGTAAGTTAATTTCCATGAAAATGCACATTTAACTGAATAATAGCACATTTTTTTATTTAAAAACAAAAGGAAAATACTTTGTGTGACGTCACTCAGAGTATTTTCTGATGTTCCAATATTGTACTTGGTATACTTCTCTATTTATTTACTATGGTTATACCTATAATGACATTATGGTACCTACTGACATTTCAGTGTCTGACAGTAATCAAATGCGAGGTAAAGTCATCATGAATATTTTAACATCAAAATGTATTCATAAATTTTTAATTTATTTAATGTATAGTATTATTATATTAATTATTTTAATATAATAATTTTTTTAAATGATAAACATATTGAAATTTTTTGCCCTAATTTTAATACTGATTTCAAATGGTAAAATTTTACTCTTTTTTCCAGATCTTTTTGAAATGAGAAAACATTCCTTGTCAAGTCTCCAGAGTACCTACTATACAACAACCTAAATTATCTTCACTTTTATAGCAAGTCTTATCTGAAATGTTATTCTTTGACCCAGAGAAAATGTAAATAATTTAAGGAACCTGTAGAATATGTATAGAGTCACAATTTTTGTTATTGATTATCTTAATTATTTGAATTACTTTCTTCAATGTTTTTCAATAAAAACATAAATTACAATTAATTTGTTTTTTTACTCCGAAAATGCATTAAAAAGTAAGTGAAATTTTGTTTTCAGAGTCCGTAGACTTCTGATAGAAAACTAATGTCGCTGCATTTTTATAACGGGTAATATAATTTATTTAAACCAAGAGAAATGAAATGATGAATGATTGAAATTAATGGAAAGTAAAAGAAAAATGGCTTAGGGTAAGCTCTTAATTATCGGTCAGTACTACATCTTCGGTCATATAAGAAAAAACAATATAAAAATTATTATTAGATAGCACTGTGTAATAATAACAATTTTTATATTGTTTTTTACATATATGACCGAAGATGTAGTACTGACCGATAATTCGGAACTTACCCTAGTCGTATAACTAATTAAATCTAGAAATGAAATCAAAGAAGGTTTTTTGTAGCCCTTCAGCTTTTTTTTGATAATTGAAATCAATATAGAATAATATTTAGCTTATAAGAATGGTATGTTATACATTTATTAATTTCTAACAAACTGCGTCCATCTTTTTTGTTTACTTTCACTGTTTCAGAAAATTATATTCCCTATTTTTCAATAATCTCAAAATATTTCCGGGGCAATGAAAAACATTTTATGATGTAGAATATGATTTTTATTTTGTATACAGTATTAATTTTATCAGGGTAAGTACATAACGCAGCATAACTACAGTACATAGTAAGGCCAATATACAAAATTGAAAAGGACGAAGCCTGCTGGTACTCCATAGATGGCTATCACTTCAGTTCTCCTCTCATAGAGGCGGTACTTGCTAACCTCCGCCTCTATTTCGGGGTACATCGTCAGTCGCACCTGAAATATTTCAAAATGATCATTTTCGTGAGATAATATGATGTGATATACAGATGCATCGAATTAAAAAAAATCAACTACTGTTGAACTCCTCTATGATGGAATCCTTTATAGTGTCCTCAGTAAGGCAGACTAAAGAAAATTTGGTCACTATAGAGGCTACTTCCTCATTCAGGACACTGCGTTCACTATAGAGGAGCACGACTGTATTATCAATCTGTACATTAAAACAATCAAGTCCTGTTAAACCATACTTTGTCTATTGGGCAAAATATGGAAAATGTAGGTACAGTCAAAGAAAGGTAATTATTTTTATCATAAGAAACTTTACTAATTGTAATGCTTGTAGATGTTTTTTTAAAAATGATCTGGGTAAACTACAACTAATGTAGTAGTAATGTATGATGTTTTTATATCTCTTTCTTCTGTGCAATCAACTTTTCTTTCTATTTTTCTCTCTTTAAAAGAAGTCAGAGAAAGAAGGCGTAAGTACCTACCTTCAGAGTAGTCTTGCCCTTTGGCTGTACCTTCTTCACCTTCACTTCATTGGCTCTAGTTCTCCACCTGCAATGTGGTGGTAAGTCCATGGTAAAAGTAGTAACAATAGCATGAGCAAAAATATGGGTCCCGGAAAGAACCCTCAAGGAAAAAAGCCAACAGGAAAAAATGCCCACAAGGAAAAAAGTCTACAGGTATGAAAATTCACAAGGAAAAAAGTCCACAACAAATAATTCGAAATTGAATTACTAATTATGATTTGAGTTTTATGAAGCCAAATGGGAAGTGTCTAACTTCTACATAATCTAATTTATATTGAAAATAAATAAAAGGCACAATAATCATGTTACGATTTAATTATTTTATGAGTGTTTATAAGCTACAATTTCCTTTAGGGTTTTTTTTTCAGACCGCAGTTCGTTAGTGTGCCGTAATTCACCTACTCTACTCTACAGTAACCTATATGAAAAATCTATTTATATTTTGGAGGGCGAATGCGAGGCAAAATATTCAATTAAGTAAAGAGATCAATTGAATGTTCACTGACATTTTTATAACAGTTGATAAAATATTCAATTGCTAAATAAAAAATACAAACCGACTAAAAAATGTCACAAAGTAAAACTACGCGACAGCAGCTGCTTGGAACATAAACATTGAACAACTCATGTCTATAAGGGAAAGCAAGCAGACTAGGGTCACACGGGTATATTGTAATACTATAGTAAATATTTTTATATATCTATTTTCATAAGCATTATGAGACAAAAGGTGCAAGATAAAGAATCACAAATTAAAAATGTGTTCCTCTGTGAACTTATACCCTTATTAAGACTCTTTCATGTGTTTTTGTATTTCAAATATTATATAGTTGTGTGTTTTTATACCTGTGTGCATCTCTCCCACCAGACTGAAACACACATAATTCGGCAGTGTGAGAGTGAAGGGCCACCTGACTTTTTGCTAAGCTCCTCCTACTTTTAAGTAAAAAACTATACAATTATTGTTATTTATTTTAGTTGGTATCCATGATACCTGCAGGTATCATGGATACCAACTAAAATAAATAACAATATCGGTTTTTTCTCATATTCTCACGGAAAAAGTAGGAGGAGCTTACCAAAAAGTTTAGTGGAAAAACTTATAAAACTTTAAGTGTGTAAGGCCCTTAACCGGCACAGTGCGCGTACTGAGTGAGTTTAGGTATCTGTGACTAGTGAGGTGGAGAATAGTTAGGTGTTAGTGCGTTACTAAGTACTAGTGCAGTGTGAACAAATAGTGAAGTATAGAATAATTAAGTGCATTGTGAACAATTAAGTGTTGTGTTGGTTCATACACGTGATTTCTGTAGTGTACCTTGAAGTGCTTCAATAGCTCGCTAAAATTAGGGTCAGTGTTGGTAATTACGGTAGGGGAGGAAAGTGTCCCCATACAGCTGCTGCTTGTACGGTATTAGGTAAGTTATACTCTAAGGTACTATTTCTATCACAAAACTTTGCAGCAATGAATACGGTTAGGTATTCAAATATCAAATTAATATTCTCCAAGATTACGGTCACGCAGGTAATTTGCGGCCCGTTAATTTTTAATTGCAGCCCTCTCAAAAGAGTCTAAAAAATTCTGAACCGAAATTACAGTTAAATGTTGCATAGCTATCAAAAGAAGCGCAGTGCATGCTACAATTTATTAATTTAAGTTCTTAACTAGTGTTTTGAATCTATGATGTTTCTGTTGTTAGAGGCCGCAGTTAGTTCTGTAGCTATCTCGTCGACAAACCGTGCTTTGATCTTCAAACGCTCAATTGGATCGCCCGATGTTTCTGATAAGAAAAAGAACACAGGTGAACAGGTGAATCTCTGTGTATGCTACTTCAGTAATCTTCGGGCGCGCATAATGTAAACATTGGTGTCTGTCCGCTCATAAAGTTTCTGTTTTTTTTTTGTACCGCCTGGTACCTTCGCCTCACATCTGCATAAAAAAGATGAGTACCTACCCTTTTTATTTTATTATTCATATTTTTAAATTTTACGTAACATGGTTTTTCTCTTGTGTTTTAGATGTCAAATTTTTTATAGTAATAATGAGTGATTCTATCAGTGATCAATCTGAAAATACAATGGAACCTGATCCAGTTACTCTATCTAGCATTCATTCTTTCTTAAAAGAGATTTCGGAAGATAATAAGGCCAAAAACAAATCTTTAGATGATCTCGTTAAAAGAGTATCGAAAATTGAAAATGATCGGAGTTCAGGAAAAAGGAAAATTGTCAATGATCCGACTTTTAGTAAAAACCTACCTGTTAAGAAACCGTGCATTTCGGAATCAACTGATACGAGGAATGGCGGAAGTTATGTCACTGGCCCAAATCAATTGATTTCTATTCTGGATACTGGTGTTGAGGAGTTTATATGTGAAATACCATCTTCCTCGGCTGAATTTATTCAGCCTGATGTTAATGGCAACCCAGTAATTAGTAGTGGTAGTATTTTAAGTCCGCAAACTAGTCACGGGTCTCGTAACGCCATCCCTACTTCGCGTAGTGGAGTTAGCTCTAGAGCCCGTAGTGATCACTCTCAGCATGGTATCCCTATTGTTCATAGTGGAGTAAATGCAGGAGCTTTTACTGTTCATAGTCCTCAGCTTGAACATTTTCTCCCTTCTAGTAATAATGAAGGTGTAACAATTTTCGGTGCTTCTACCTCTCGATCTCATGAGCCTGAATTTTCTTCTAGAAGGGATAATGACTTTGAAGGTTTTCTCATGGAAGATTCCCCTGAGCCCTTACTTGTTGAGTCTAATGCTGACATATCTAGTGTAAACTCCTTGCCTGTAATTAGCTCTGCTAATAAGGCAAATTGGTCTCCTGGTGATGAGGTTATGCAGTGGTTTGCAAATGTTGCTGATATTGATCTCACAGACGAGCAAATTAAAACTATTTCTGAAGGTTACCAACCCAAACCAGAGGTCTCTCAACATTTTGAACCGCCTCATCTTCCCTCTCCCCTTTGGCATAAGTGCAAGTCTCATGCTCAAGATGCTTTCAAGCAGAGATCAATGCACAGAATCCAACAACTCTCTTGTGCTGCCATCAAACCTCTGATTGATGTTTTGGATTCTATGGATGCCAACGATCCTAACAGGGAAAAGATCGCTGCTTCTATCCAGCTTACCTGTTCGGCAAACCTGCGTACAAGCAGATTGAGAAGAGCATTAACTGCCAAGTTCATAAAGCAAGATTTAAAGCAGAACCTATTCTCTCAACCTGTTACTCATTTGGATTTGTTTGGTTCAGAGTTTCACACTGCTGCTGAAAATGCTAATAAATCTGTAGCCACTATTCAAAAGGTTGTACCTTCAGCTACCGGTAGATACTTCCAAAGTACCCAAAACAGACCAGTAATGAACCAACAAAGCTCTAACTATCAGCGGTTCAATACTAACCAAGCTGGTCCTAGTTCTGGTTTTGTAAGGCGCCAAACAGCTCAAAGTCAGCCCTTTCATTACAACCAGTCCCAGAGATATGGTTCCTCTAGAGGAAAGCCCTCCTTCCGCAGAAGGGGAAGAGGCTTCTCAAATTAAGAGAGCCGGTAACATATCCAGGTATTTACAGAATTGGTCTAACATCACTTGCAATAGTTTCATCTTGAACATTATTAAAAATGGATATAAAATTCAATTCACTGACAACCCTGTTTTACCAGACTCTGTTATTTCTAATCCTAAATCACATGAAAAAATTCATGCCCTTAAAATAGAAATAGAAAAACATTTAATTTCCAAAGCAATTTCAAAAGTTAATGCCTGTCCTTCCCAGTTACTTTCCAGAGTTTTCACTGTAAAGAAAGCTAATGGTAATAATAGAATGATATTAGATTTGTCTCAAATAAATAAACAAATCATGGATGTCCATTTTAAAATGGACACTCATGATACCATTAAAGATATTTTATCTCCAGGAGATTTCATGGCCTCGATAGATCTTACAGATGCATTCTTTTCAGTTCCTATTCATGATGAAAGCAAAAAATTTCTATGTTTTGAATTTAATTCTCAAAGATTCCAATTCAATGTTCTGCCATTCGGCATGAAATCTTCTCCTAGAATTTTTACTAAAGTTCTCAAACCTGTCATTAATTATTTAAGAAATAAAGGTATTAAAATTCTTGCTTATCTAGATGACATTTTTCTTTGTGCCTCTTCTGTCAATACTTTAAAATCTCAAGTCCTTCAGACATTGCAATTGCTACTAAGTCTTGGTTTTCATCCTAATTACAAAAAATCTAGTCTTGTTCCTTCCCAAGAAATCAAACATTTAGGTTTCATTTGGAACACAGAAGTGATGAAACTTTCCCTTCCAAAGGAGAAATTAGATAAAGCCAGACTTTTTGCCAGTTCTTTAATTCAAAATAAGTCTTCGCTTAGAGACTTATCCTCTTTCATTGGATTGATCAATAGTTTCTGCCCTGCATTTCCTCTTGCCCCGTTACACTTTAGAAATCTTCAATTTCTCCTCAATCAATACATTAAGAACTCTAACTGTTGGGACTTGCAGATCACTATTGATCAATCTTCTAGATCTGAACTGACCTGGTGGAAAGATTTTGAATCTCCTTTGCCATCAGCTCCAATTCATAAACTTTCTCCTGAAATAACTCTTTTCTCAGATGCTTCTCTTTCTGGTTGGGGTGGTTTCATCTCTTCTGGCGAAAATGTCTCTGGCACTTGGTCTATAGATGAACAACAAAATCACATTAATTTTTTAGAGTTAAAAGCCATAAAGCTTTGTATTCTTTCACTTCTTCCATTTCTAAAAGATAAAGTTCTTCTAGTTTGCTCAGACAATTTCACATCAGTTTCCTTTATTAATAAGAAAGGTGGCACCCATTCAAAACCCCTTTGCCAACTTGCCTTAGAGATTTGGTCTATCATAATTGAGAATAATATTTCTTGTGAAGCTATTCATATACCAGGAACTGAAAACACTATTGCTGATAATTTTTCTAGATATTCTACTTTTGCCAATGAATATAGCCTAAATTCAGATGCTTTTAAAACTATTATCAAGAAAATTTCATTCCTTCCTGAAATAGACTTATTTGCCTCAAGAACAAATGCAAAATTATCAAAATATGCCTCCTGGAGGTTTGATCCTTACTCATTATTCATCAATGCTTTCTCTGTCAAGTGGCCAAATAACATTTATTTATTTCCTCCAATTAACTTAATTTCTAAATGTGTTCAAAAAATTATAAAAGATGAAGTTAGAAATGCCCTATTGATAACTCCTGCTTGGCCTGGCCTTGCTTCTTTACCTGTAATTTTGTCAATGCTAATAGATTCCCCCATTTTCATTCCACGCAATTTCCTTGAAGGCCATCTTCCAACGAGACATCAATTCAATTTGATGGCCTGGAGCATTACAGGCAATCTTGCCTTAGCAGAGGAATTTCTGAGGAAACCTCAAATTGTCTCCTCAAGAGTATCTCCAAGTCTACTCTCCTTTCCTATGGGAAAGACTGGAGAAAATTTTTTAACTTTGTTAAAGAAAAAGGGATTAACAGTATCATTACTGTGAATTTAATTTGTGAATTTTTGTTAAATTTATATAAGAATGGAGCTAGTAGTAGCTCTTTAAATTGTGCACGGAGTGCTTTAAGTTTCTTTTTGAGTTATGATTTAAAAATTAAAGATGATGAAACCATTGCAAGGTTGTTCAGATTCTTCTATAAGGAAAGACCATTGAAATCAAAATATTTTACCTATTGGCCTGTAAAGAGCCTGCTAAATTATCTCTCTGAATTGCATCCTGCCTCTGATCTTTCTCTCAAGTCCCTGACTTTGAAGACTCTTGCCTTAGTAGCACTTACGTCCTCAGACAGAGGGCAGACTATCCACCTGATGGATATTGAGAAGACTACTTTTGCAGAAGACTGCTTACAATTTGTCATATTTAACAGACTTAAGACTACTAAAAGAGTGCTAAAGCCTAAAGTCATAAATTGTCATTCGTGTGATATTCCCTCTCTCAATGTGTGTGACTATGTCTTAAATTATATGAATCGCACTTTGGGTATAAGAGCAAAGTCTGTGAAAGAGGGAAAGCCTAAACCAACCCAGCTCTTCTTATCGTGGGCTACTAAGAGAGCAGTAACCCGGCAGACTTTAGCTCGTTGGTTGAAAACCACATTAAAGATGGCAGGCATTGATACTGATCAGTTTACTGGGCACTCGTTTAGAGGTGCTTCCTTGTCAAATGCCTATCAACATGGTGCTAACATAAACCAGATTGTGTCTGCCGGATCATGGACAAATACTGAGACATTCAGGAAACACTATCTGGCACCTGAAAATGACTCTCCTGTGGGCAAAATAATCTTAGATCACTTTAGTAGAGGGTAAGAATATCAACTTCTTAAAAGTGGATATTTTCTATAGCTAGTTAGGATATTTCTCCCCTTTTAGGATGTTATTAATTTATTTTTTTAAATCTTACATTAATATGTAGCAATGTTAACAGAGTTTGATTTCTATCTCTGGAATCGAGCACGGTTTGTCGACGAGATAGCTACAGAATTTAAAGATTACACTAGAATTACTTACCTTTGAAGTGTAATCTTAATTCTGGAGTTGTCGTCGACAAACCATTAGTTAAGTTCCCTTCCCACCTCCCAAATCAAACTCTAGACCCTCAGATTACTGAAGTAGCATACACAGAGATTCACCTGTTCACCTGTGTTCTTTTTCTTATCAGAAACATCGGGCGATCCAATTGAGCGTTTGAAGATCAAAGCACGGTTTGTCGACGACAACTCCAGAATTAAGATTACACTTCAAAGGTAAGTAATTCTAGTGTAATCTTTAAATTAGTCTGCCGCATTTTACCTGCTCGACCCTAATCAAATCGTCAGTTATACAGATGTTAAAGGTCCCCTTCACTCTATTTTTTTTATTTTGCTATCCATTAAAACTAAGGTTACTGATTATAAAACTGCAAACCCTTTCAAATTTGGTCCTATATTTTTATTGTAATAAGTAATTTAAGTTATTCTCGTGATTTCAGTTCTAGCCTCAGAATTTCAAGCGAAGAAAAAGGATCCATAGAATATTGAAAAATTCGAAACTATAATAAAGCCTTTAGACATATCATAAATGGCTACCTATACCGGTATCTAAAAAACATTAGGTACCTACATGTGAACTTATACAGCAAACCTCGTAGTAGACCAAAGTTACGTTCAAAGTTTGTTTGGTCTAGTAAGAAACTCACTTTATTAGTTTCCTATTAGACCAACATCGTTTTCTCTAAAAGTGAAGCGGTGACTTTAATATTTCGACAGCTCTATTTGTTTATGATAACTTAATGCCAAATTAATGGTGACTAATATACCAATTTTGAAGGAAAACACAATTAGGAACGGTATGAAATTATTTTGTTTAAATTAAAATGAATAATATATTTTTTTCAATTGAATTATCATTTTATGAAATGATAATAGTCTTCACTGTATCTTGTTTTCTGCAACTTCTCACATCATTTTTTTTACCACAAACTCTACCATTAAATCTGAAACCGATTCTGCAAAATGTTTTATTCTAAAAATAGCATATATAAATAAATACATCATTCAAATTAGAGTTTTATCTTTAAAACAGTATTGTATTTATTACTCCTTGTAATATTTACACTAGAAAAACTGTCAGGTGACAAAAATAGTGTTTTGTCTAGTACGAGGTTTTTTCCAGTACAGTTTCAAAAATTTCTTGGTCTAATAGGAGGCTGGTCAACTACGAGGTTTTGTTGTATGCCTAATTATCATTGAAATTACGATAATACGTGATAAGTTGGAATGCAGACTTTTTCTTCTATTGAATCTTAGAAAGAGTGAAAGTGGAATGTGAATATTTCTTATATAATTAATTATGAACAGAATAGTTGTTCGATTCCTTTTCAGTTAACTGTTTATGTTATTTAACCTTACTTCTACAAATTTAAAGTAATTCTAGATTTTTTTAAATTTAGAGTGGAGAGGACCTTTAATGAACTTCATTATTATCCCCGTACGAATAACATAGAAATGGTTCGCTAACAAGCTAAGGTGGAACGGCGCTGCCTTTTCTTTACTCTTCTACTGTAACAAGTGAAACAACATCATTATTGCTGAGCTATTGAAATGTAAATTATTTCAAGTGATACCACATAGGTAGGTGCTGATAAAATTACTAGTGGGAGTTGATACACAATCCTATTTCTGACCAATTTGTTATTCGACCGAACAATCTTGTTAACTTGATGGCATTTCAGAGAAACTTTTTGTTGTAATGAAGTGAGAATTTAAGAGATTTGTAAATAAAAAACAAACCAGGAAATGCAAAAATCAATAGTCATGCTTCTCAGACGAACAAGATCAGAATTACTATCGAATCATGAGCATTTTCCTGGCTTTATCACACTTGGTACTCGTAAAGTCATAGTGCTTTTCTGGGCCTTATAGCATTATTTAACTAACTTGTATTGAAAATAGTAAGGATGATGATCAGGGAGACCCCGGTGTTGTATCAACTGTAAACAGTGTTATTTGCGTGAATAAACTCACTAACTGTTATAGCTATAACACTATAACACTATAACTAGGTATAACACAAAGCTATGACACTCACTGCAGGACTATTGCGTACTGAAAAAGAGTAGCCACGGCTATAACTATCGTCATGAACATCCATGTGTCCAGTGCCTTCACATAACTAGTGGTAGGACTGTATTGTCTGGAATAAGCAGTTAAAAGGTATTTTTTCTTCAAATGAGGTTAATTGAGGCAATTTGCTCAGAAATTAGCCTCTGTAACATAAGAAACGTTTAATTCATTCTCTACTTTGAACTTTCATCAGGTGACTTTGGCAACTAACAGGTAATACACCTTAAGTCAAGCCCTCAAAACCATCTTTATATACATTTTCTTTATAGAATTCTTATACATTTAACACTTAAATGAAGATTTTACCCATTGAAGAACTTTTAAATGTTGAAATGTTTTAAGATAAGCCTTAATATTCTAAATATTCTTACCTACTGGAACTGTACATTGACGACACAGTGAGCAGTGAAATAATCACAAGAACAGTTCTACCGGGTATCACATCAGCTGGCCAGAAGAACGAGCACCAGGACACTCCGATGAAGAGGCTGGAGGGGATGTAGTACCCCAGCAGGTGGACGAAGTACTTACGTTTCAGAGTGAGTAGAGTACGCAGACACGGAGATACGTCTACCAAGAGGGTTAAGAAGCATTATTGTCATGTGTTCCAAAGCTGGATGCAAGCAAGAACTTATTCCCAGGATAAGGAACATCATTGCCCTGAATCAATATGAGTGTGAATTTTTTGTGACATTCTTGTAATATGTAGGTAAAAAAAGTATATTAAAAAAAATTCTTTCACTTATTTGTCAAATTAATATTTCAGAATTGTGCCTAACTAACTAATATATGAAAAAGCATAAATCTGTTTATCCGGTCGTTGAAGAATATTATCTAAAAAAAAAAACCGCGCCAAATACATCACTTGAAAGCGGACGTACATGTCACTTTAGAACAAAAAGGGTTAAGGGAATATCCCAGGAATAAATCCTCCTTGCCTGTGAAGTTTATTCAGATGGATATTCACTCACTAGGAACACATTTAGCACAGAAGCAAGTTGTCTCGTTCAGTTGGTTGATAGAAAAGTCATAATCTGCCAGCAGTTCCTTAACGGTTCCATCTTGTGAAACTCCAGCAGCGAGCCATTCGAACTCCATGGCTTCTATTCGGTGAAAATCTGCAGCAAAATAAGTGAAGTGTAACTCGTGAGTAATGAAGAATTAGTTCCTTCAAAAGCCACTTCATATATCTGGTGCTCTAGATAGTTTTCTAGGATTAAAATCATAGAAAACTATGTTCATTGAGGGGTAACTGTGACGTAATTCTTGACGTATATCATTTTCTATAATTTAAACATAGAAAACTATTTCCTAACTCAGGTGCATTTCATAACTCAGGTCCCCATTACTCGAGTGATTCATAACTCAGGACTTCACACCTATAGGGTAGTGACAATATTCTTTTTGAAATATGCTTTTATTCTTTGTGCGTGGTAAATATGCTTTTTATGCATTCAAAGATGCTTTTTATGACTGGAAATATTCTTTTTATGCGATAAGGGTAGCTTTAAATGCTCAATGATATGTAGATAACCCAAGCAACCAAAGTTAATGGGGCCCATCTGGGCACTATGTTGGCAAATCGTATTGGTACTGTTTTTTTTTTTGAATTGCCCGACATGGTTACAGCATGGACTGTTATGTTGAAACCATCTTGACCCAAGATGTTGCCGATATGTTAATCAAGTTTCAGCCATACGCTATATAGTAATCAGGTTGGACCAATATGACAACTCAATGGAATGGATTCGCCACATTGAACCAACCTTCTCCCAAGGTAACATTCCATGAGAGTGGAAAACCACAGCAACCCCATGTAATTTCTAGGCTACTTTTCAGTCTGCCATCTACTGCCCACCTAACCATCTAGTGCCCATAAAATCATCAAGAATTTTCTAATACGTTTTAATGGACTAAACGTAATTAATTATACAATATCTTATACTCTGTTTATCTAATTATTTATTAACGAAATGAAAATTCAATTTATTGTAAAGAACGCCATCTAGTGGAAATAGCTCACGCTTTTCGAGAGTCATTTTATTTTCATAAACGATGTGCAAAAAACGTTTGTATATTTCATGTAATGTTCACATTTATGATAGATTATTAGTTACTATATAAAGTGTATAAGTGTCTTAAATTCGATTGACTATTTATACTAGTTCACGAAG
This sequence comes from Caprella mutica, assembly GCA_947561585.1. Taxonomy (NCBI): domain Eukaryota; kingdom Metazoa; phylum Arthropoda; class Malacostraca; order Amphipoda; family Caprellidae; genus Caprella; species Caprella mutica. The sequence continues at coordinate 22,177 of CANNZV010005505.1, forward strand.
ATTTTCAAACATTTTGTTAGCCTTCAAACATCTCTTCAATGATAATAAACTAAAGATGATTTTCTCTCCATAGGTGTGAGCTATAATTATTTCTCTATTTGTATTTAGTTTCTATTTCTTGCATTTACTCACAGCTTCCTATCATTATTTCGCACTCTTGTTCGTCGAAAGGGTAGTTAACGAATGCCATCGAACACCCCAACTCCAACTTCACTCTGAAAAATAACACTGTGAATTTACTAACATTTTAATTACTCTTCTTCCACCGAATTGATCACTTGAAGCTAAAAAGTCCGTTCATTTGATTGGTTTCACATTCCATACTTTAATTCTAATTAAATTATACATTGAAAAGCTGTATGATATGATTCATACAATTTATTCATTATACCTATATGAAAATTTAGAATTTTAATTAATTACAAGAAATTTATGATAATTACGAATTATCGGTCAGTTTCACATCTTCGGACATATAAGAAAAAACAATATTATAATTGTTATTTTATTGACTGACCGATAATTCGTAATTTACCCTATAAGTGCGAATTTTATAACCAAAATTCGTACTTTAACATAAACGTTAACATATCTAGATTCCATACTAAAAATAGAACAAACGTTAATAAAATATCACAATTTAGATGATAAGAATGTATCTTTTGATTATTTGGCTATTGGGCGACAAAAAACCCCGTGTCAAATACCTGCATGTATTAAACCCCTTCGTAAAATATCCATGGACAAAAACCTCATCAATATATTGTCCTAAAAAACCACACTTTTTTTCTCTATAATCATTTACAAGAATGTCCCCCTACATTTGCGAGGTGTACACAGTCCTGTCCCTGTAGAAGTAGGTGCCCCGTATGTCCTTCATAAGCGTGAAGGTGCTTAGTTTCCGTATGTGTTCGAAGTAGGGGTCAGGCAGCCAGATGTTCTCCAGAATGGAGGTGGTGAGGGAAATGCTGTCCTTCTCACTCGTGTTATTCAGCAGACCATTTTCGGGAAAGTTTAGACGGTAATCTTTCCAAGCCACTCGGAAGTACAGTTGGAATGATAAGGACTGGAAAAAAATAATTGAATTTAAATTGATGTAGAGTGAAAGAAAAGTGTTTTGATTTTAAAACAATAAACTGTATTGAGTACTTCATATACAGTAGAGCTCCTCTACAGTGATTCTAGAGTCGTGAGTAAGAAAACTACTCTCTATAGTGAATACATTTTCTTTAGTCTACCATGAATGGCTATTTAATTTAGAAAACTAATTGCCTTTCATGGCAGACAAGATGTAAATACGTTTTTATTTCAAGGAATCCCTTGCTATATTTTCAAGAATGAATTCTCATACGCATACAAAAATTGTTGATGAACAATAGAAAATCTGAGCTAAAAATTCGAAACTTTTTGCTTATTTCAGTTCGATGTTTCAGAAATAGAGTTCCTATCGAATATTCTAATTCTATAAAGAATGTAAGTTGGTATTGCTACCATTGTGTTCATGTTGACTTCTGTGACACTGTTTATCTTCATGCTGAAACCAACTGTGACAGGTCTACCATCTTCATAGGGGCCAATGTCCTTCTGGTAGTCTTCAGGAATGATGTCACACCTCACTAACACGCAACTGAAAAAAAAGAAAACTTTGAAGAATTGGCTTTATTGTTATTCACTTCAACTTTTAAATAAATATAAATGCATCTGTGTCTCATCCTCGTGCGATATGCATTACTGTCCAAATCAAAATAATTTTATAATCAGTTCTATCAAAACATTTCTTGTTGATTCTCATCCCGTGGCATTTCCACGGGTCTTGCTAGTATGCATTGTTTTAAAAGTGATTAATTATATAAGAATATGATAACTGATAAGACCCAGTCCAATATCAAATGTCGCCAGAATTCTTTTTATTATTAACATGAAATTATGAGCAATGTATGAAGATCATGTGATTCAAATTATAGTGAAATGATTGTTTGTATTCCCTCCTCGAAAAATAACAGTGTCTAAAATAGAAAGAAAATCAATTCAATAAAAATGATTTCTAATATCTTTGTAAAAAATTTCAATCTCAAATAATGAATTTATACCTGGAACAATGACCATTCTTATGATTACTATAAGCATAGTAAATAGATAAAATAGTATACTAAGTTGCAAACTCATTAACGGTGAACTTGATTCCGGTCTTCAGAAACGATGTAAACAAGTGACGTCACATAAAGTCACATGATGTAATGTAAAAATGAGAATTATACAGGTGCGGCAACTAAATATAGATAGAATATGTCAATAAACAATATATTTGGTTAGCTTCAAGTACCTAGATAACCTTTATATATTTAATACCAGGCTGACACTTATAAGTTGGTTTATTTACAAACTTTTAAAATGTAAGGTAGTACCTAGTAACCTAATGTATTTACAATGAAGCTCTCAAATGACCATTATCTAACATATAAAGCAGATTACCTACAATAAAAGTTTATTTTAAGCACAATTTGACGAATGAAATTTTCAATAAAAAATCTTATTTAATGAGATATATGTGAATGTGTCTTAGATCATTCAGTCACCTTTACTCTACTGGAGATTTTGAAGGCTATTAAGTTATAAGAGAATAGAGTGTAAAATGTGATAAAAATAAAATTTTATTTAATTCAATTTCCATGAAAATGCACATTTAACTCAATAATAGCACAGTTCTTATTTGGAAATTACTTGTGTGACGTCACTCGTTTTAATCGATGTCAAGTACGTGTAGTATTTTCGGATGTTCCAATATTGTACTTAGTATACTTTCTATTTGTTTACTATGACTATAAGTACATTTACATTTTTTCTCCTTCAATGTTTTCCATGCTTGTGGCGAACTCAATGTCATACTATGTTCATTTATTTTATCGGAATGGTTTAATTAACATCTCTTCATATGAAGAATGACCTAAATACACTTTATGGATAAGGACTTCTCGTATAACGTGTCTTGTTCTTATCTTCAGGACTCTGAAACATTTTTTTTCGCCAAATAAATATTGAATGTAATTAAAAAATATACAGGGTGTCCCTCAGGGAAGTATTTTAGCTTCAGTGTTGTTTTTAATGTGGCTATATGTCTAATATTATTTCAATTGCAATTAGTACTGTCTGTATAATGTGTCCGATAATGTGGATAATTTTTAAAATTTATTGTAAGTGCAAATTATTTAAAGAAATCTTCCTGTAGATTCTGATAGTCATGCAGAGGAGTTTTCATAGCATTTGTATAAATAATAAAATTAAATAAAATGTTCATGAATAGTTTTGAATGCTACGATCCAAACTATCAACTTTGTTAACTTTAAAAAAGGCTGTCAAGATAAATAGTTTGGCATCATTTAAATTTGTTTTCTAATTCTAGTTAAATTCTAGATTATTTTCAGTATATATTAAAAGACTTCAGAACGACTGAATAGACAGTAATTGAATATTCGAATGCGTTTGAATATTTGACAGGGATGATCTTTATCCTCATTCAAAGTTCACTGTAATGTAATACTATTTGTTTGAAAAATCAACACAAAGATTGCTCTTGACATTTTGTTTGCAATAACAGAAAAGCAAGTAAAGAAAAATAGACAATGTTGAGAGAAATATTAGCTCTAGAATTATTCGATGTTTGTCTCATTCAGAATACGTTACAATTTTTCATATTTTTTTTAGTAGTTCTTCTGAAAAAAAACTCTAAAATATTTGCATTACGTTTTATCATTTCAAAATACGATGATTTAATTCTTCTTTAATTATCTTGTAAATACAAGCAATCGAGATAAACCCTGATGATTTCAGAACCATCTTCAGTGGATGAAGCATGCAAGTATAAATTCACTTTTTAAGTTGTTACAGATAAAGCTCTTACAGCGAACTGTTTTTGAACGTTCACCCCCTATAAAGGACATAAATCGTTCGTTTTAATGGACTGCAGCTAGATTGCTACAACGACCTCTTTAAATTATCTGTTTAACATATTTTTTATCCGTCTACCAACCATCTAGTCAAACTTTTTCCGATACATGCACTGGGCGTTGTACGAGATTTACCTGTATATTCTATTTTTTAATAATAATGAATAACGTTAAATCGATCTCTAACTTTATGAATAAGTAGGCAGTTGTACTATAAATCTTTGTCATCCTCACACCGCTCATGTTAAATGGATAATACAATAAGCTGTTATACGACTCAATGTAATATTAAACTATGCAAAGAGAACTGAATGTTCTAAAGATTTTATTGCCACTTAAAATCTCACTTGTTTATTGATAAATGATTATGTGTTATGGTCCGTTAGCCGACAAGTGTTAC
>CANNZV010005506.1:0-26520 GCA_947561585.1 Caprella mutica
AATCGGTATTGAGTATAGTGTAATTCGGTATAATTCGGTATAATTCGGTATAATTCGGAATTGAGTATAGTGTAATTCGGTATAATTCGGTGTAATTCGGTATTGAGTAGAGTGTAATTTGGTATAATTCGGTGTAATTCGGTATAATTCGGTGTAATTCGGTATAATTCGGTATAATTCGGTATTGAGTATAGTGTAATTCGGTATAATTCAGTGTAATTCGGTATAATTCGGTGTAATTCGGTATTGAGTATAGTGTAATTCGGTGTAATTCGGTATTGAGTATAGTGTAATTCGGTATAATTCGGTATAATTCGGTGTAATTCGGTATAATTCGGGATTGAGTATAGTGTAATTCGGTATAATTCAGTGTAATTCGGTATAATTCGGTATTGAGTATAGTGTAATTCGGTATAATTCGGTGTAATTCGGTATTGAGTATAGTGTAATTCGGTATAATTCAGTGTAATTCGGTATAATTCGGTGTAATTCGGTATAATTCGGTATTGAGTATAGTGTAATTCGGTATAATTCGGTGTAATTCGGTATAATTCGGTGTAATTCGGTATTGAGTATAGTGTAATTCGGTATAATTCGGTATTGAGTATAGTGTAATTTGGTATATTTCGGTATAATTCGGTATTGAGTATAGTGTAATTCGGTATAATTCGGTGTAATTCGGTATAATTCGGTGTAATTCGGTATTGAGTATAGTGTAATTCGGTATTGAGTATAGTGTAATTCGGTTTAATTTGGTGTAATTCGGTATAATTCGGTGTAACTCGGTATAATTCGGTATTGAGTATAGTGTAATTCGGTATAATTCGGTGTAATTTGGAATAATTCGGTGTAATTCGGTATTGAGTATAGTGTAATTCGGTATTGAGTATAGTGTAATTTGGTATAATTCGGTATAATTCGGATTGAGTATAGTGTAATTCGGTATAATTCGGTGTAATTCGGTATAATTCGGTGTAATTCGGTATTGAGTATAGTGTAATTCGGTATAATTCGTTGTAATTCGGTATAATTCGGTATTGAGTATAGTGTAATTCGGTATAATTCAGTGTAATTCGGTGTAATTCGGTATTGAGTATAGTGTAATTCGGTATAAATCGGTATAATTCGGTATAATTCTGAATTGAGTATAGTGTAATTCGGTATAATTCGGTGTAATTCGGTATTGAGTATAGTGTAATTTGGTATAATTCGGTGTAATTCGGTATAATTCGGTGTAATTCGGTATAATTCGGTATAATTCGGTATAATTCGGTATAATTCGGTATTGAGTATAGTGTAATTCGGTATTGAGTATAGTGTAATTCGGTTTAATTTGGTGTAATTCGGTATAATTCGGTGTAACTCGGTATAATTCGGTATTGAGTATAGTGTAATTCGGTATAATTCGGTGTAATTCGGTATAATTCGGTGTAATTCGGTATAATTCGGTGTAATTCGGTATTGAGTATGGTGTAATTCGGTATAATTCAGTGTAATTCGGTATAATTCGGTGTAATTCGGTATAATTCGGTATTGAGTATAGTGTAATTCGGTATAATTCGGTGTAATTCGGTATAATTCGGTGTAATTCGGTATTGAGTATAGTGTAATTCGGTATAATTCGGTATTGAGTATAGTGTAATTTGGTATATTTCGGTATAATTCGGTATTGAGTATAGTGTAATTCGGTATAATTCGGTGTAATTCGGTATAATTCGGTGTAATTCGGTATTGAGTATAGTGTAATTCGGTATTGAGTATAGTGTAATTCGGTTTAATTTGGTGTAATTCGGTATAATTCGGTGTAACTCGGTATAATTCGGTATTGAGTATAGTGTAATTCGGTATAATTCGGTGTAATTTGGAATAATTCGGTGTAATTCGGTATTGAGTATAGTGTAATTCGGTATTGAGTATAGTGTAATTTGGTATAATTCGGTGTAATTCGGTATAATTCGGTGTAATTCGGTATTGAGTATAGTGTAATTCGGTATAATTCGTTGTAATTCGGTATAATTCGGTATTGAGTATAGTGTAATTCGGTATAATTCAGTGTAATTCGGTGTAATTCGGTATTGAGTATAGTGTAATTCGGTATAAATCGGTATAATTCGGTATAATTCTGAATTGAGTATAGTGTAATTCGGTATAATTCGGTGTAATTCGGTATTGAGTATAGTGTAATTTGGTATAATTCGGTGTAATTCGGTATAATTCGGTGTAATTCGGTATAATTCGGTATAATTCGGTATTGAGTATAGTGTAATTCGGTATAATTCAGTGTAATTCGGTATAATTCGGTGTAATTCGGTATTGAGTATAGTGTAATTCGGTGTAATTCGGTATTGAGTATAGTGTAATTCGGTATAATTCGGTGTAATTCGGTATAATTCGGTATTGAGTATAGTGTAATTCGGTATAATTCAGTGTAATTCGGTATAATTCGGTATAATTCGGTATTGAGTATAGTGTAATTCGGTATAATTCGGTGTAATTCGGTATTGAGTATAGTGTAATTCGGTATAATTCAGTGTAATTCGGTATAATTCGGTGTAATTCGGTATAATTCGGTATTGAGTATAGTGTAATTCGGTATAATTCGGTGTAATTCGGTATAATTCGGTGTAATTCGGTATTGAGTATAGTGTAATTTGGTATAATTCGGTATTGAGTATAGTGTAATTCGGTATAATTCGGTATAATTCGGTGTAATTCGGTATTGAGTATAGTGTAATTCGGTATTGAGTATAGTGTTATTCGGTTTAATTTGGTGTAATTCGGTATAATTCGGTGTAACTCGGTATAATTCGGTATTGAGTATAGTGTAATTCGGTATAATTCGGTGTAATTCGGTATAATTCGGTGTAATTTGGTATTGAGTAAAGTGTAATTCGGTATAATTCGGTGTAATTCGGTATTAAGTATAGTGTAATTTGGTATAATTCGGTATAATTCGGTATTGAGTATAGTGTAATTCGGTATAATTCGGTGTAATTCGGTATAATTCGGTGTAATTCGGTATTGAGTATAGTGTAATTCGGTATTGAGTATAGTGTAATTCGGTTTAATTTGGTGTAATTCGGTATAATTCGGTGTAACTCGGTATAATTCGGTATTGAGTATAGTGTAATTCGGTATAATTCGGTGTAATTCGGTATAATTCGGTGTAATTCGGTATAATTCGGTGTAATTCGGTATTGAGTATAGTGTAATTCGGTATAATTCGGTATAATTCGGTATTGAGTATAGTGTAATTCGGTATAATTCAGTGTAATTCGGTATAATTCGGTATAATTCGGTATTGAGTATAGTATAATTCGGTATAATTCAGTGTAATTCGGTATAATTCGGTGTAATTCGGTATAATTCGGTATTGAGTATAGTGTAATTCGGTATAATTCGGTGTAATTCGGTATAATTCGGTGTAATTCGGTATTGAGTATAGTGTAATTCGGTATAATTCGGTATTGAGTATAGTGTAATTTGGTATAATTCGGTATAAATCGGTATTGAGTATAGTGTAATTCGGTATAATTCGGTGTAATTCGGTATAATTCGGTGTAATTCGGTATTGAGTATAGTGTAATTCGGTATTGAGTATAGTGTAATTCGGTTTAATTTGGTGTAATTCGGTATAATTCGGTGTAACTCGGTATAATTCGGTATTGAGTATAGTGTAATTCGGTATAATTCGGTGTAATTTGGAATAATTCGGTGTAATTCGGTATTGAGTATAGTGTAATTCGGTATAATTTGGTGTAATTCGGTATAATTCGGTGTAATTCGGTATAATTCGGTATTGAGTATAGTTTAATTCGGTATAATTCGGTATAATTCGGTGTAATTCGGTATTGAGTATAGTGTAATTCGGTATAATTCGGTGTAATTCGGTATAATTCGGTATAATTCGGTATTGAGTATTGTTTAATTCGGTATAATTCGGTATAATTCGGTGTAATTCGGTATTGAGTATAGTGTAATTCGGTATAATTCGGTGTAATTCGGTATAATTCGGTATTGAGTATAGTGTAATTCGGTATAATTCAGTGTAATTCGGTATAATTCGGTGTAATTCGGTATAATTCGGTATTGAGTATAGTGTAATTCGGTATAATTCAGTGTAATTCGGTATAATTCGGTGTAATTCGGTATAATTCGGTATTGAGTATAGTGTAATTCGGTATAATTCGGTGTAATTCGGTATAATTCGGTGTAATTCGGTATAATTCGGTGTAATTCGGTATAATTCGGTGTAATTCGGTATTGAGTATAGTGTAATTCGGTATAATTCAGTGTAATTCGGTATAATTCGGTATAATTCGGTATTGAGTATAGTGTAATTCGGTATAATTCGGTGTAATTCGGTATTGAGTATAGTGTAATTCGGTATAATTCGGTGTAATTCAGTATAATTCGGTGTAATTCGGTATAATTCGGTGTAATTCGGTATAATTCTGTGTAATTCGGTATAATTCGGTGTAATTCGGTATAATTCGGTATTGAGTATAGTGTAATTCGGTATAATTCAGTGTAATTCGGTATAATTCGGTGTAATTCGGTATAATTCGGTGTAATTCGGTATTGAGTATAGTGTAATTCGGTATAATTCGGTGTAATTCGGTATAATTCGGTGTAATTCGGTGTAATTCGGTGTAATTCGGTATAATTCGGTGTAATTCGGTATAATTCGGTATTTAGTGTAACCGCAAATTACCCCTCTGGGGCGAAATACTACATCTCCGCAGTAGATCTTACAAATGGCTGACGGTTAACACGTCGCTCAAATTCAGTTGCAATAAGCGCTAGTTCCAACAATTATAAACATGTTTAAACGAGTTGTCCGAACAATCCCTCTGTCCGAATGCTCCCGATTCTCCCCTATACCTAACAATTCTAGATATAACCTTCCTAATTTATACTTAATTTAGACCAATTAATTTAAAAATAGCGTCATTACTTGTTTGAAAATGTGATTTTGATGTTTCAGTTAGTTTCATATATGTAAGTGTGTTTCCAAGTTAAATTCATGAGCACTGTAAATGTAATATACAAAAAATTGAAGTTTTGTCTACACGATATCCCTTTTAGTGAAAACAATTCGAAATTCTGAAACTGACGGCCAAATATATCAAGATGCAGAAAACTGACTTTTTTGGTGTATTATCTTCATTTTTTCTTTGATGGTATCGTGAGTCGTCTTTTCTGCTGTTGTGTCATAGGTTATGTGTGTAGTTATCATTGTTAAATATTGTTGATTTTATAAGTCTGGATGTAGGTTGTTTTTGGATGAAGGAGTGAAATGGTGGTGTGAATAGTTGTGCTTTTTGTCTGAGTTGTGAGGTGTGGACTCTGGAGGTTTGGATGTACGTCTATGCGGTAGAATTTAGTTTCTTGGTGTAAGTGTTGTATATAATTTTATTACTATCTTGTGTGCATCCGGTAGCTGTTCTGAGTGATGTGTTGTTGCTGTTTGTAATTTGTGATCAAATTGTGTTGACGTATTCTATTATAGGTTGTAGTGGCTTGGTGTTTTAGATATATCTGTGCCCTTTGTAGTGTTTTATCTGTAGTATTTTGTATATGTCTGGTGGAGGTCAGTTTTGGATCAAGTGTTAGTCCTAAAAATTTTTGTTCTTTAACTGTGTGTAGTCTGGTGTAGTTTATTTGTAGTGTAAGTGTTTTCGTTGTATTCTGCAAGGGCCAGTGAGAAAAGTTTTGTTGTGGCTGCGTTGAATGTGAGTTGGTTCTGTTGAATGTGAGTTGGTTCTGTTGAATGCGAGTTAGTTCTGTTGAATTTGAGTTGGTTCTGTTGAATGTGAGTTAGTTCTGCTGAATGTGAGTTGTTCTGTTGAATGCGAGTTGTTTTTGTTGAATGTGAGTTGGTTCTGTTGAATGTGAGTTGGATCTGTAGAATGCGAGTTGATTCTGTTGAATGTGAGTTGGTTCTGTTGGATGTGAGTTGGTTCTGCTGAATGTGAGTTGGTTCTGTTGAATGCGAGTTGATTCTGTTGAATGTGAGTTGGTTCTGTTGGATGTGAGTTGGTTCTGTTGGATGTGAGTTGGTTCTGTTGAATGTGAGTTGGTTCTATTGAATGTGTGTTGGTTCTGTTGGATGTGAGTTGGTTCTGTTGAATGTGAGTTGGTTCTATTGAATGTGTGTTGGTTCTGTTGGATGTGAGTTGGTTCTGTTGAATGTGAGTTGGTTCTGTTGGATGTGAGTTGGTTTTTCTGAATGTGAGTTGGTTCTGTTGAATGTGAGTTGGTTCTGTTGAATGTGAGTTGGTTCTGTTGAATGTGAGTTGGTTCTGTTGAATGTGAGTTGGTTCTGTTGAATGTGAGTTGGTTCTGTTGGATGTGAGTTGGTTCTGCTGAATGTGAGTTGGTTCTGTTGAATGCGAGTTGATTCTGTTGAATGTGAGTTAGTTTTGTTGAATGTGTGTTGGTTCTGTTGAATGTGAGTTGGTTCTGTTGAATGTGAGTTGGTTTTGTTGAATGTGTGTTGGTTTTGTTGAATGTAAGTTGAATGTGAGTTGGTTCTGTTGAATGTGTGTTGGTTTTGCTGAATGTGAGTTGGTTCTGTTGAATGTGAGTTGGTTCTGTTGAATGTGAGTTGGTTCTGTTGAATGTGAGTTGGTTCTGTTGAATGTGAGTTGGTTCTGTTGAATGTGAGTTGGTTCTGTTGGATGTGAGTTGGATCTGCTGAATGTGAGTTGGTTCTGTTGAATGCGAGTTGATTCTGTTGAATGTGAGTTAGTTTTGTTGAATGTGTGTTGGTTCTGTTGAATGTGAGTTGGTTCTGTTGAATGTGAGTTGGTTTTGTTGAATGTGTGTTGGTTTTGTTGAATGTAAGTTGAATGTGAGTTGGTTCTGTTGAATGTGTGTTGGTTTTGCTGAATGTGAGTTGGTTCTGTTGAATGTGAGTTGGTTCTGTTGAATGTGAGTTGGTTCTGTTGAATGTGAGTTGGTTCTGTTGAATGTGAGTTGGTTCTGTTGAATGTGAGTTGGTTCTGTTGGATGTGAGTTGGTTCTGCTGAATGTGAGTTGGTTCTGTTGAATGCGAGTTGATTCTGTTGAATGTGAGTTAGTTTTGTTGAATGTGTGTTGGTTTTGTTGAATTTGTGTTGGTTCTGTTGAATGTAAGTTGGATGTGAGTTGGTTCTGTTGAATGTGTGTTGGTTTATTAGTATTTCATGTATGAAGTTTTTCAGGGTTTGTTTAACGAGTAAAAGAGTAGTTGTATAAATATTTGATAATAAGGATGGGTGTGTCTGTTTGTTGGCTTTTATTGGCTAATGTATGTTGATGTACGTGTCAAATGCTTTGTACATGTCATTGTCGGGTCTATGTCATTTATGTCGCGATCATTTGGGTCTGTGTTTATAAAAAGTATAATAAACATGCATAGTTAATTTAGCTTTTGTATAATTGAATGCTTTTTCAGTTTTAAGGTGGGACAGGGAAAAAAGAACAGCGTCTCTGCTCTTCATGGGAAAAAGAAGAACAGAGACGCTACGGTTAAGCTTCAAAATATTATTAAACGATACAACTCAGACGATCAATTATTGTTTTTGAAAAAACATTGCCCACAGTATGCGGTAATATTTTTTTCTATAATATGAACTAATGCAAACCTTCGCATTTAAAGCCTATTATCTTGTTTAACCTTGTTAGACGTAAGCAAACCTTTGTTGTATAAAAATCTTATTTTATAAAGGTATGCTAAGTTTTCATTGTTCAACACTTTGTGGAATCGCATAAAGTGTTTTTTTTTTACATATTAAAATTTCATAAAACTTAAAAAAAATTTATTAATCAACCTTAAAACTGGGAAAGTATTCAATTATTCTTAAGCTATATTAACTATGCATGTTTATTATACTTTTTATAAACACGGACCCAAATGATTGCGACGGAAATGGTCCGCAAACCAAATGACTACGACCCAAATGTCCGCGATCCAAATGACCGGACACCGTCATTGTCTAATGCTTTGCTTCATTCACTGCCTCCAAAAGAGATTTGTTCCCTATCGATGAAAAAGCAGCCCAAACTCTGACGAAAGTAGGCTTCTTGCGCCTCAAAAGGCTGATCATCAAGCAAATCATGACTCAGTCTTATTACAAATGGAAATAAGACCGAGTATGACACAAGTAATTGAATGATTGTTAATTAATACTTAATTAAACATTAAAATATAAAAAATTGTTTTAAGAGTTCGACTAAGTATACAGTGTTCCAGTGTTCGTCGCCAGAATTAGTGCATGCTCTGTGAGTAAAGTTCAAAGTAGTGGGTAGCCAAATTGCTCGAAAGACAATTGCTCGAAAACAATTGCTCGAATGAGCAATTGCTCGAAAGAATAATTGCTCGAAAGACAATTGCTCGAACGAACAATTGATTGAATGAACAATATTGCTCGAATTATCAATTTGCTCAAATAAACAAAATTGCTCGAATTATAAAATTGCACAGTTTTCGATTTTATAAAAGTCAGTTATTCATGAAGTAGAGCTGCTTTAGTAATTGATCATTAATCATTCTATAAATGATTTTATTTATTACTCATTCTGCATAATCTTTTTTAGACCGTTTGTGTCTTTACGTAACTTGTGAATTTGAATCATTATGTTAAATCAGTACTATTAATGTTTTTTTATACGCGAAAAAATTTGTTACTAGCCTATCTGTATGTGGCCCCTCAATAGGTGAAATAACTCAAAGTTATGGCGGAGTTTTAATTAATCTACAATTTTTTTTGGGTTCTATGATAAAAAAAACATGAATAGTAGTGATTCACCACATGATTCCAATTCACATGTTACATACGAGATGACACAAACGGTCTAAAAAAAAGATTATGCAGAATGAGTAATAATTAAAATCATTTATAGAATGATTAATGATCAATTACTAATAAGAAACAAACATTGTTAGGTGCAGCTCCACTTCATTAAACTGACTTTTATAAAATCGAAAACTGTGCAATTTTATAATTCGAGTAATTTGTTCATTCGAGCAATTGGATAATTCGAGCAATTGTCCATTCGATCAATTGTTGTTCGAAAAATTGTTTTTCGATAAATTGTCTTTCGAGTAATTGTTCTTTCGAGCAATTGTATTTCGAGCAATTGTTTTTGAGAAATTGTTTTTCGAGCAATTGTTTTCGAGCAATTTACCTAGAACCAAAGTATTGAATGGATTAACAGTTTTAAAATACAACCATAGCATAACTCTCACCTATTATAGGTGAGTAATTATTAGTTACTTCGATTTATATAATTGTGTTACATTGAACAGTAAATAATTTAACGCTCTGTGAATATTTCCACGTTATTGATTGGTTTTAAATTTTCGAAGACGTAGGAAAAGAAAATATAATTATTATTATTCTACTATTGCCCTAATAGGTATAACTGATACCTGAAGGTATCATGGATACCAATTGAAATAAAAGTACATATTAATTTTCATATATAAATTTTACGAGTCCCAAAATTAGGAAAACCGAGAAGAATGGAAAGACGAAAACCGAAAAATACGGAAAAAAAAGAAACATACGAAAAATCGAAAAATTACGGAGAATCGAAAAATACCGAAAAGCTATAAATACGGAAAACAGAAAAATCAGGAAAAAGGAAAAATCCGCAGAAAGAACGAAAAATACGGAAACTGGAAAATCCACAAAAGCAAAAAACCGAAAACCAAAATATCCAGAAACCGAGAATTTAAGGAAATTATAAAAATTGAAATATAAAAAAATTGAAAATTGAGTTATGAAAAACTAAAAAATCAAGAAAACAGAAAATCAGGAAAACAGAAAAATCAGGAAAACTGAGAAATCCGGAACAACGATTAATAGGGAAACTGAAAAAAATACAAAAATATGAAAACTGAACGATCCAAAAGCTTACAAATACGGAAAAAACCGAAAACCAAAAATTAATTTGAATAATCGAAAACTTTGGAAAATCAAAAATTCACAAGAAACTTAGAATTCCAAAAAAAACGTTTATTGTATATATTATCGTACAAGAGTATATAATTTATATTCAATAATCAGTTCATAAATTCATATCTAGCAATAATTTCATCAAATACTCACATGTACATTGAATATGCCATCAGGTTTATCGTTCCGAATAGTGGGCAAGATATGACTGCTAATTCCAAAGCTTCGTCTGAAGTACTGACTGCTTTGATCGAAGCTCACCACATTAATATAGCAAATCATAAGTATATTTAGTCTTTTAGTTTGTTGAAGTTTCGCACGAATAGAATTAATCACGTAAAATACCTTCTTTCACGATATATTAATGATTGTCCCGTGCACTATGATGACTAAAAATTGTTCGGTTATGATGGAATATTACAAGTTTTTATACAATTTCTTTCCGACTATATTTCATACTGTTGATAACAAAATCATACTGCGTGACATTGAACCTATATCACCATCCGTTCATTTCATTCATTTTGATAATATCTTTTAGATGTATTTTATGTGGTTAATTTTTTATCGAGAGCTGTTTATATTTTCAATAATTCATGCATTAATATTTATACGTTCATAGAGTGGGACAAATTTTTTTGTACGTTTTGAGATTTAGGTATTAATAAAATGCATTACATTGAGTAGATGGATGATTTCTAATATTATCAATAGTGTATGTTATATCTTCAGGATTCTAAAAGTTATCATCTTAACATTACTCAAATGGGTGTTGTGTATGAATGGGGGTTCCAAGGGTTGTATCTTGATGTCCTTTATTTTATGAATTTATTCAATATTTCAATATCAATAATAGTTCTTTACAGTTAGTTGGTAGCGTGGTTATTTATTAATGCCGAGTGGCCATTTAAATACGTGGGCTACTGTTTGTCCAAAGAAGAAAAACATTTGTTTTATTTACTGTTTAGTTATTTTTAAAATCAATAAACGATATCTCACTTCATTATTTAGCAACATTATCAAATATCGTACCAAAAGAACAAGGTTAATAAAAACACACATATAATATAAATTATGTGTATTCCAATTAAATAATATTTCAGACAAATAATTCTAAATTAACATAGTTTTTAATAATTAAATTAATCAATGATCTACCTATATGTAGCAGTTTAACTTACAACGTAGATCAAACATTACAGATTGAGGGATTAACTTTTCAGTTATTCAACAAAGGAATTTACAATAAACACTGAAGCTAGAAGAGACGTGAACAGTGAAGTAGTGGGTTTCTGCTTAATTGTGTGCGACAAGAAACTCCTCTAAGCCACAATAGCCTACTATGAATACCTGTACCGGATGTCATCTTCTTCTGGAGTCCTGCTTTATGAATACCTTTATAGTATGAATACCTGTACCGGATGTCATCTTCTTCTGGAGTCCTGCTTTATGAATACCTTTATAGTATGAATACCTGTACCGGATGTCATCTTCTTCTGGAGTCCTGCTTCATGGCTTTGATGAGGACTCACTTAAATCACAATACTTAAATATAGGATGATAGCATTCACTTCAGAATTCTACTGTTTATTAAAGGGCTGCTCTGCAACATCAGGAGTGGCTATGCAGTTCTCTTTAGTTGCTTTTTCAATTTCGTCTTATCTTATTCTACGAGTCTGACTATGCCCTAAAGAATTCAATATCGGATGGCGGGGTACTGCTGCTGACTAATGAGTAAAAATGTTGAGTAAATCGTCTAGGATACTGTCTCCGGTTGAGACCTTAATCGACAAAACCCTGTGATGGTAACTAAGACTAGGGTGATAGATGACATCCCATCGCCCATGAGGCTTAGGGTGACTCAAAAAAAGTTTTTCTTTTACAAAACTTCAAAGTTTCTCCTTAATTGATTCATGTTGGTTGAAAAATTATATTGGTAAAATTTCCAGTCCGACAAACCGACATATCGCCCGAGAATAGATATTACTTATTGATTTTGTATCTTTTCTTTTATAATATAAATATTGATGGAGTTATAAATAAAGTTGTTTATTAATATTAATAAATACATACCTAGTTCGTAATCCTATAAATGTTTATCAATACCTACCTAGTTACCTACTAATGTTCATCAATACTTACCTAGTAGGGTCGGGAGGGGTGAATCTCGCGCAGCAGCACACGGGGCGAATCTTGCGCACCACATGCTAAAAGGGCTCTGAATGTGCTAGCCCAATAACAAAAATAGTCATAGACCGGCTCAAGTATGTAGTAACTCTGTACAAAATTAAAACAGCTTACAGGCATTTATTCATAGTCGAAATAAATCACATTTAAGACCATATGAAAAGTACCTAGTCGAAAATTCATTTTACCGAATTACCCTAAAAAATAAATTTGTCATAAAAAATTTCTATCCCATATAATGACCTGAAGCTTTTAGTGTATGATGATCATTGACTTTAGTTGCTTCAGTTAAAGTTACAAGGTTCTAGAATTTCTAATGTTTTATTTAGCGGAGTTTTTCCGTGCGCAACTATTCGCCCCACCATATTTTGCATGGCGGGGCGAATATTGCGCACTATAGAAATTTATTTTTAGGCCATGAAACAGTTTTTAATGCCTAATATTACTCTCTATATATCTGTGTATTTCTTCAATTTCAACTAAAAACACACACATTCCACATATATTTCAGATAATAGGTCGAAATATGAAACTGTAAATCAGGGTGAATTTAAAGTCATTAATAAGTTTTTTCTGTGAAATTTATAGTTAAACATATCAAACATCACTATACATGTTTATCATTTGCTTTTTTATTAAGTATAGTTATATAATCTTATTATTCGGTTCTTTTTAATAAAATCGAAAATATCAGGTCTAAAATGACAGGGTTAAACCATCGTACAGGGAAACCCAATTCTGATATCATTATGCTTTTAAAAGTTACAAATCGACATTGCACCATGTTGTGAATAATAGCTTCGTTGACCTTGGCACTTCTGAGGATTGTCCTAGAAGTGTAGAAGTGGGAGTACTTGTTCGAATAAAGAAAATGGCTAAGAATGTTTGTGCAATGTTGAAGAATCGAAGAAATACTTGAAAAAATTCAAAATATAGCTAAATACATGAATGTGATACAGACTTCAATTAGGACCATCATCACAAAGGATCTTCAGTTGTCTTCCTACAAAATGAGAGACACTAAGTCCTCACACTTCTTAAAAAGCAAAAGAGACTTGAGAGAACAAAGGTCCTTCTCAGAGAGCTTAAAGCGGACACGATAAGGTATGAAATAAAATTTTTTAACGAGAAACTCTTCATTATTGAAGCCAACCAATTCAATATTCATGATCAGAAGATATCCAAGATTTCCCCTATCTCGAAAACTTGGGAGTCTCCTCTGATTTTCGTGGAGAACGGCCTAAGATCAATCCTCTTTTAACAGTATTGTGGTTCCAGCTAATGGATTGATGAAAAAAAAACACTTCAAAAATCAATCATTTATCTTCCAACAAGATGGTGAAATTTTTTTCTACTTAAACAAGACACATGAATGAAATCTATTGAAACAGCATTGTGGCCTAAAAGGCCGTTCCTTGTTTGAGGACGAGGAGCCACACGGGTAAATCATAGTGTGGACGTTCTGTGGTCACTGGAACACCTGTAAATAACCACAATAATTCACTTCTGTGAATAACTATTAAGGCTCACGTTGGTACTATTGACAACAAAACTGATGATTTCATAGAAAAGGACGTAGCAGAGATCTTCTGGCGCAGAACCTGAACCGTTGGTCTTTGAAAAACACCAAAGGCGTTAGGTGGGTCAACCTACCTTCTTGTAGACAGACCAAAGAACTCTTCCTCTTTGAAAGAGAATGTCAAAAGCTATTGTTAATAATCCGATTGAAACTTCTTCTATCCTGGGAACATTTGGTCCTAAAACAGTAGTACCTTTGGTCCTAAAACAGTAAAACAATAATACTTGCCGACGATCTGGTCTTCGCCCAGAAACAAGACCTCATATTGTTGTGAAATGTTCTACCTATTACAAGACTAGGGACACAACTCTGGATGAAATTTTACTACCTTCATAGTATCATTATACTCTCAAATTCTGATACATTTTTACCTTTCTTGAAAGAATTGAAAGACTGGAAGCTAGATTTCAACGACTAACCTTTAGGTCTAGGGGATTCAGTACATATGGACCCTCTCTTGGCCTGGGTATCTCCCCGACCTTACAATGGCAAGTGAATATTCCACGTAACCTAATAGATGTACGAAAAACCCATTTGCTTCTATATTCTTATTATCGTAATTTCAGAGCCCTAAAGTGAAAATATCTAAGTGTAACAGTATTTTGAATAACGTTTTAGATATGTATGCTAAATTGGTTATATATGCTATATTTGACATCTAAAAAGAATTATTACTATCATAGATTGCGTAAGATTATCTTTTGGGCGACATATTTTTGTCTGTCATCTTGTTGCTCACATAACTCAAAAAGTCTTGGATCAAATTACTTTGAATTTGGTAAGACGATCGATTGACTAATCTCCAAAAACCATATGGTAAATTTTTGGGAGCTATCTGGTCAAAGCTCAAGGTCATTTATAACTCAATAATTCAAAAAGTTTTCAATAAATTTGTCTGAAATTTGATGACACGATTGGTCAATATCTAGGAACGGTTTGGTAAGTTTTTGGAAGCGGTCAGGTTAAAGGTCAAGTTGATTTATAACGCAAAATGTATTCAATCAAATTAACTGAAATTTGGTCGACGGTTAGATTTTGGGAGCAATCAGGTAAAAATATAGGCCAAGGTCCTTAATAACACAAAAGAATTCAACCAAATTGTCTGAAATTGGGCGGGACGATGCTTCAATATTCAGGAATCATTTGTTTATATTTTGGGAGTGAACAGGTAGAAGGTCAAGGTCATTTATAAGCGGTGGCAAAAGTATGCGTTCTATGAGTGCCCGTCATCTAGTTATTTATTATATTTATAGTTACATAATAAGTAAATATAATAGTGTCATACTTCAGATAAACTAATATTACAAGCATAAATTAATCCTGAATAGAAAGCAACATTCATGACGTCACACATACATTCTACAAACTCTACGTAAACAGGTCGAAAAAAGTTTGTCTCAAGTTTTGAATTTGAATCATATGACTGTTTATGCTTTTAAACACATTGGAATTATTTTTATAGTAAGTATCTAGACACTCAATAGTGCTATTTTTCACTATGGAAAGGAATTAATGGGTGCGCAGATATTCGCCCCTCTCGCGCGCAAGAATTGCCCCATCAAGGACAAATTCAATTGCGCACTGCTTTCGTCAATAACTCAGATTATACCAATGCTAATTTTTTGTCCTTTGGATGATGTATAGAAATCCTTATTGCGGTTCTTCATGTCAAATATTATTCGTCTATCTGCGAACACTAAGTTTCAAAACCCAAAAGTTTTTAGTGCGCAAGATTCGCCCCTCCCGACCCTACCTACTATTGTTTATCAATACCTATCTAGTTACCCATAAAAGTATTCATCAAATTAAAGATTAATACGTAAAGAATGTAATTGATTTCAGAATAATAGATTTATAACTGGAGAGAATGAGGTAATATCATTTTATAAATTCAATTCACATCTGTTTGGTGAGTCTCGAATAAGGAACCACAATGAAAGACTGATGTATATTCATTTTCTCTTTATTTATTTTGTGTGCATTTTATAATGTAATATATTAAATGTAGGTGCAATATGATTCACAAAACTAGGTAAATTACAAGCCGCGTCACTATTGTTTAAGACACACTATAATATATAGACGGTGCGCGGACCGTCAAGTTCAGGTTTTCCACCATTCTCCTGATGATGAATAGAAATCTTCCTATTCAAATGCTTGAAACTGAAAAAAAAATTCAACGCAGAGTTTGAATAACCTCTAACACTATAATATATTATACGATTATTTAAGTGACGAAGATAACATTCAAAATATAACACATTTATAAATTATCAATGGCCCGAAAAAAAATCAAGTGGCATTCCGTTCTAATCTACTATTGCTCCACCATAAGTTTCTTCCTGTGTGTTTGATTGTTATACTATAACTGATCGAAGTTTATCCGTCCAAATTTGATGATTTTACAATCTACATACTATGACATTACGACATAATTAAATTATAGAGTGATACAAATTATTGCCTATTTATAACTTGAGATTAGTATTTCAAATTCTATATATTATTACTAGAGTAAATATCATTCGGTAAATCCTCTCACGCTATTATATATATATATATATATATAAAGTGAATAATAACTTCATTTCATAATAAGGTTAAAATAATGTTTACATTTTACTAAAGCTTTTATATTTCTTGCTAACACGATAATAATTTCAGGTCCTCGTGAAGATTAATTAACCTTCCCATTGTTTATACCATATCAATTTATAATAAGAAAAGCTTTCATAAATGAAAATTGATACTATGAAAATTTAGTAATACTGAAAATTAAAAAAATATTGAATTTAGATTCTATAAGAATTTAATTTATTATCGAATAAATAAGGATTTAAGTTTCTTTGAACTTTTTCTTTTAACTTCTATTTAAGTTCCGTCATACTATATCATTTACAACAATTTCTTATATTTTCAATATACCGATAAAGGTATATTCAAATAATACCAAATAATAAAAATACCTGTAGTATTAGTCGTTATTCACTTTTAAATAATCATGAATGTTAAGGATATATACTAAATAGTTCACTCATTTGATTACATTTTGAAATACAGTTAACTCTTGAGTCTTCAGTATCTTTACCTTACAAACCTCCACATTTCTGCAGCTATTTTAACATTAACATTATGTTGTAATTTTATTTTATTAGTTGTACGTATACATAATGTATATAATGTACTTACTACCACCTCTTTTAAAAGTGAAGATAATAATTGCGTAAAAAAAACTAGAAAACTTCTAGGAGTCAAGCATATAGACTGCGATTTTAGTAAAAGTAAAGTAAGTAAAGTAAAATCTTCTTAAATCTTTAGGAATAAAGACAATTGAAACATACTAACTTTTTGAATGAAGAGACATGCTGTTGTACTTAGATCAATATTGAAAATAAGAGTGAACATATGCCTTGTAACAATGGTACATAATGTTTGGAAAGAATGATAGCTAGGTGATAAATTGACAATAAGTACAGGTGCTATAGATTATCATGCTTCGCAAAGATAAATTTAGAAAAAAAAGACATCAGAATAGTCTGAAATTAGAAAATAGCTGCATAAAAGTGACTGTTAGTAAGGTAAAGGATATTTTAGACTCAAGAATTAACTGTATTTTAAAATCTAATCAAATGAGTGAACTATATAGTATATATCCTTTATATTCATGTATACCATAAAAATCAAGAGTTACGTGTACTGTAGACTGTAGAGTCTATAACACATAAATAGCAACATAACAGATTTGGAAAGCGGACCAACCGTCTTTAGGCTTAGTCACTTGAATCGAGACATAACTTCCCGTTATGGCAGTTGGACTCTCCACAGTGGTACTGAAATGTGGACCAAAAGCTGCACCATCGAATGATCCAAGTCTTGAGTAGGATGAAAAGACAGGACCAATTGGGGGTGTTGTGCCAACGCGAACTTCTATGTCGTTAAAAAAGTTGTAGTTTTCTTCTAGATCAGAAGCCATCATCACTACTTTTTTTACTTTTTCTTCCTGAGGTAACTGATAAACAACGTATGGCCACGCTTTTGGCTTGGAAACGTAACAGTCTGACATAAGCCGCCGATTAATACCACTGATTAGGTTTTGTGGAATGGAAAGTGGATTATTAGTGTCTACATCGCAATCATCCGCAACTGTCACTCCATTTTTCATGACATTCCTTAGAGTTCGATCCTGATCGGTGTAGCAAATGTATCTGTCTGTATCGAATGGATCTTCTCCAAAGGGTGGCGCTATGATGTCAGAGATTATGAATTCATTTCCTCCGGTTCTACAGATCAAAGAGCACCAAGATTCTTGAGCACATATTGCACCGATTCCAATAAGGGAAGAATCTGTCATAGTAAACGTTTTTGAAGTCACTGTGTCTACTGAGAATCTCGTCTTCGCTACTTCTGTTGTTGCGTAGTCTACTATTTTCTCCAAACCATTCACAATGTTGATCAGAATCAGGCAGCTTGAGAGAAGATACATGACTGCCCTAGAAGAAAGATTGAACCTTGAGTTATATGATAAGTTGATATCACAATGGCCTTATATTTATAGAAAATACAGCAATCTTTTTGCTAGTTCCTATTTCCAGTATTACAAAGTTCATTGTTGGAGAGTTCGTATGTCAGTCAGATGGCCAAATATTTAGTTGTTTAAGAGCGTGCGCGGTAAAATGCCACTGGCAAGATTGCCCCCGGGAAAACTGCCACTGTGGGAAAATTGCAACTGGGAAAATTGCCCCTGTGGGAAAACTACAACTGTGGAAAAACTGGCACCCGGAAAAAAGCCACTGAGGAAAATTGCCACAGTGGAAAATTGCCACTATGAAATACATTAACAATATATTAACAAACTGAAAAAATATTTTACTCCATAAAAAATACCGAACTGAAGACAAAAGTATTCGAATTTCATATAAAGAAAATTTTTACAGGGATAAACTAAAAATAAAAATTTTAGTCTATAAAAAAAAAAATACCGAACTGAATACAAGAGTATTCTAATCTTATGTAAAGAAAATTTTCACTGTACGTTCATCTTTCATCGACAAGTTAAAAAAAATATTCAACCATGGAATGATCAATGAGCTTGAGAGGCACATTTCGGTTTGAAATATAAGTATAATTTAATAACTAATTTATTTGAGTTACTGAAATTCTTTGACTTTTATTGTCTTAAGACGTAACTATTTATTGTGAAACTGATGCAACATGCTTTGTTGTTCATCGTAAAATTAATGTAGCAAGATTTAATTTATTATTGAAATTATAATGCAACATAATTTATTTATTATTTAAGCTAATGCAACAGGATTTTAATTATTATCAGTTTAACATTTTCATTGTCAAAATGAGATGTACACATTGTAGAAATTCTTATACATTAAATTCTGATCAACATTGCATTCAGTACCTATGATTTTGTGATTATCGTAAACAGAAAATCAGTATGGATTTATATATGTACAGCGGCAATTTTCCGGGTGGCAGTTTTCCTCAGTAGCAATTTTCCGGGTGGCAATTTTCCTAGCACCGTTTTAGAGACCATAATAATAATTGGTATATTTACAAGAAGATGATTTTGGTCACAATAAAAAATAATTAAATTATTCAACCCGCAATAATCATATTTATTAGTTTACCCATATGATAGTATATAAAGTGAATATTCATTTGATATTGTATTCGGAAAACTGCATTGAATATCTACATATGTTAGCGATTATTTTTGAATTATCATTAAGAATAATATAAATTAATTACAGCCAGACCTGAATCCGCAAAAAATAGCCTGATTGGCTACCAAAAAACAAAAAAATTGCCCATACATTTTTTTACAAGAACGTCTCATTACTTTTTCGTACAATTTGACACCAAGCAAAATAATAAGCTGAAGTCAAAGAGTCCTGATTGGAGTAAGAAAGAGTTTAAACCCCAAAATGAACCATACTGTGAAGTCAATAGGACTGATGTCATTACTTGAGGGTGGCTACATTGTTTTCTCTCAAGAGATAGCGAAGTTTTTCAGTTGAACCACCTTAGAGATACTTTTGCCGTATGATTTGCCACTTCGTCATGAGTGGAGAAGGAATTAATTCCAAACGAGTATAGGAAAGCTAAGGAGGGATTTTTTCCTGCCACATGTTCATATAAACATGACTGTTGACCTTGATTCTTTCATCGATGACGATCAAAACAGTCTGGCATTTCTAATTGTTCCTAAATATTATAGAAAATAGTCTAGAGTTGCGGAAATATATCCTATCACCATTGTTATATGCATGGTTGCCAAAAATAAAAATATTGAAGGATCATATTAGGTAAACAATTATTCTAAAATTATGGGTAAGTCCTTTTGGGAATCATATATGTATAAAATATGTATATTCGATCGTTTTTTTTCATACAATAGTATGTGTATTTCATGTTCAATATTTTGTTCATTAATTCATCTAGTTTATTCTAATACTTACATGTACATTGCATGCGCCATCAGGTTATTTTTCCGAATAGTTTGCAAGATATGACAGCTTACGAAGTTTCGTCTGAAGTACTGACGGCTTTGATCGAAACTCACCACATTTATAGTCTTACGGAGCAAGTTATAAGAGTATTTAGTCATTTAGTTTGTTAAAGTTTCGTACACATACGATTTGTCATGTAAAATTGTTTCTTTCCATGATGATAATTGATAGTTCGAATATGATGGATAAACGATTGTTCGATTGTTCGACTATGCTGGAGTAACCGAAATGATTCTTAATTGCTAATTCTCATGAAGTTACAATTTGTTTTGGAACAAATCAAGACATAATCACAAGTTCGCATGCCTCATTATGGATAAGTTTTCACCGACTATATTTCGCACTGCAAGTTGATGATAAAATCATACTGCGTGAACATTTACCATCAACCGACTTTTAAACTGTGATAAATTTATTTTTTGATCTAGGTAAATAAAAGCTTTTTCATGGATTTATGTAGTATGTTCTTTATTGATATATATTTAAATTTTCACCATTAATACATCTATTTGAATAGAGTTGGCCAAATAAATTAATTTCTTTGTCTTCAAAAATATATGCGTTATTAAAATGTGTTCTATATAGATAAAAGCTTCAGATTAGGAAATTAATTTTTTCTCGACTATTTTGAAATTATATATGGATTTATGAATATCCTAAAAATATGTGTTTTACCATTGATATGCACTATGCAATACCATGTAAAAAATATTAACGAATATTGAAATATATTTTGTTTCTAATTATAACTTTCATAGTATAGTCTTTATGATTATAAATATCGATGAATTTTCGTATGGTGGATATGTTTAGAATCTTGTTGAATTACATCAAAATGGAAATCTATCTTTTACTGACTCAAAATCTTCAATTTTTGGAAGAGAACAGCAGATGTTGATGTACTCTTCCAAAATGCCTTCATCAGCAAACAATCCGAAGTACTTCCTGTAGTAGGCATACTCATTAGCACTATTTTCTGGTTCACCTTCGGCCCATCCAACTGCTCCTACCATGCTAGGTTGAAAAACTCCAGATCCCCACTTCCACTCTCCAGTCGTCTCATTCATTTTCAGGTCTACAATGATTAGATCTGTGAACGGTGCTTCATCTAAAAATTCTGGAATAAGACACACATCAAAGAGTTAATACTTATAGATATTTTTGAAAATGATATATCCTGCATGATATTGTATTACCAGTTAATTCGTTTAGGTAGCGTTCCCGACTGTCAGTAGTGGGTGGTGAACATTCTACTCCTTTAGTGGGCTGGCATCTATTGTAGTTAGAGCTGTGGCTGTTATTTACACCCAAAGAATAGATATATGCATCGGTGATCTCACCAAAGGTTCCAGCTGATACTTCATCCATGCAACCGACAGGGTCGTAGACTAAAATCGAAATGTAAATTGATCTTTGATCATTTTTTGGAATTGATCAATATCTATTTTAGTATAGACTAAACTTTGTGTAATTTTTTAATTCCAGTTAATGTCGGTCTTTAAACTAACGATAAAAAAAATGAACAAGGGAGTTAACATTGAACAGAAAAATAGTTTAAACAATAAATCGAAGTTAAATATATATTTGATTGTTCATTGCTTGGTGGCCAGGAATTTAGGTCTCAGAATGTTCACTGTTCAGCGTTCAGTCATGAAATTTGGCTCGGAAATTTCGGTCTCAGATTTATAAATGACCTCTCATAAATGACCGTTATGTAGTTTAATTACCTGGCAGGGAGGTATAATACATCTAATCCATATGTTTTATTTTTTACCTGAAACGGAATATTCCGAGACCGTAATTTCCGAGACTGAATTTTCCACTCAAATCTCATGTGAAACAAAGGTCAAAATATGTCAAAATTACCAATATTATACGTATTATTTTAAAACGGTTAATGATGTTATACGCTTTCAATAAATACACTATATATTTAAGTACTCACAACTTTTTCTATTATTGTTCTTCAATAACACCATAATGAACTGAAACCGAGTTTAACGAGATTTAATTTTCCATGACCGACATTTCTTAATTCCAGATTGATGAGTTCGTATATTAGTTCGTACAAAATCTAGTAAAATAATATTATGTCTTCAACTGGCAAACGGAAAATACTTTTTCCAAATATTTTGACCTATGCATCTGAAGCTCTTTCTTTTAAATTGAAATGAGAGATTGTTGATTTCATTTTCTACTAAAGATAAACGGTAGTGTCCCAGCCATTGTATAATTGGCTATTCAAGGCTAATCTTGTCGTCTGTAATATATATAATTTTTCTAATCATGCAATGATGCTTAATACATCAAGGATATTGCGCAAGAAAAACTGTGTATGTATATCAAAAAAAAAAGTTCATAATTCAATTATGAAGAGGGTGAATAATTTTCGAACGTGACATTTTTGAGGTAGAAGCACTTCAGATTTCTCTTTTCAATAATACGTTATTTCTTAATTTGA
The DNA here is from genome assembly GCA_947561585.1 of Caprella mutica. Classification (NCBI taxonomy): domain Eukaryota; kingdom Metazoa; phylum Arthropoda; class Malacostraca; order Amphipoda; family Caprellidae; genus Caprella; species Caprella mutica. The sequence continues at coordinate 22,699 of CANNZV010005506.1, forward strand.
TAGTTCAGTCATGACGAATTCTCTTGGCCCACTTTGACGAATGTCATTCTATTCATTAAAATAAATACGTATAGGGACAATATTTTTCATATTAAAACCTTTTTTGTTCACTATAATTTCCATACTTATTAATTTACATTTTAGCCACGTTTCAGATATCAATTATTCATTCGAATTGATAAGATCAATATAAGAAAAATGCTAGCTTAATTTACCAAGTTTGTTGATTATTTGGCCATTTATGAAGTGAGCGGAAATGTGAAGACCACATACGTCATTTTCAATGGGCAAGATTGCTCCATCCAAAATGTACAAGTACTTTCCCTCATACGCATTTTTCGGTATTTCTGGAACGAAAATTTAACTAGAATTAAACATGATATATTTATACGAATGAAATTGATGCAAGTAACATAAAATGAACCTATATGCAACAATTGCCGTCATATAAAATAATCAGTTGATGATTGAACCTTTGTAGGTTTTTCTTGTGGCCATAGATGTTTATAGAGACTCATTTTTTATTAAATAGGAGACCGTAATAACAGCTTAACCTAAATTCTATTTGCAATAAATCAAGTTTGCCTGTGTTATGAATGTCAGGTTCAAGGAAATTTTGATTATCTGTAAATATAATGATAGCATTGAACAGTTATGAAATTTCTATTATCAATTTTGATGACCACGGGAAAATTATAAAATAGTAGAAATCTATAAAACATTCCAATTCTACTATTTCCTATATTATTATGATTCAAAGTCATGAGGAAAATAATTGTTGTTTTAAGTTAGTAACTGAAAAAATAAAGATTATACCTACAATTCAAAATGATACATCATTCAGTAAAAAAAAATATATACAGTACAATATTATATGTGTGTTCTGAACGATGTCTTACATATATTATTAGAAAATTAGTTTTAGTAATTTTTTTTAGTAAATTAATTAATTTTAAATATTTTCAATTCGATATAGAAGAATGAATGTTTCTAATTTTAACTGAATCACCCTAAGCTTTCTGGATTGAATTTATATCAAATTTTTTAAAAGGAAATTTTGTATCGAAAAAAGTTGACATATGTATAACACTACACATTACTTTAAATATCTCAATACACATATTTATTCGTAACGTTGCAATGCCTATTTATTCGTAATTTATCTAATTCTTTACAACGGATGTGTGAATAAAATAGAGGAACAGCAGAGTGTATCTTTCTTGGTTCATCATCTGAAGAAATGATGTCGGTGTAATGGATACAAGCAAAAAATATCTAATTTTCAGTTTTACCTGAATTTTAATTCAAATTAAATAAAATTCTATATTTATATTAATTCAAACCTGGGTACACTTTTTGTGTGTCACCCTGTATAGTTAAATATCTAAACTACGAAAATCACTACCGTCCATGACGTAGACGAATGATCGGCCCGGTAATTCATTGTGGTTGTTGTAACTGAGGCGAATGAATTGCTCTTGTGATGTTTTGCAGACTCCGTCTGCACCGAAGTAATACATCCTGGCACCTGCAATGGAGATAAAAATGGTCTAAATTATCTTTGACACAATGCAATCATGATCATATGACTTCAATGAAACTGTTCTGAAATTACAACAATAGAAGGAGTCAATCCTATTAAATGATGAGTTAGATAATTACCATGTCATTATTTTAACCTTATTTTCGTATTGTTCAAATTGTATATAAATTATTTCAAGCCTACCTCATACAGGTGAGGAAAGTATAGAGGTTTTATTAGATGCATTGTCAATTGACTTACTTAATATACAATAACCCATGATTGTCCTCAATTCTCCTCAATAATTATGATATCAATTTACCAAAACTATATTAAAAGATAAAAAAAAACTTATTTATGATCAAGTAGTGTTTCCCTGATAATATGTAATGCAAATTAAAGCGCAATAACTAAGTAAAGCGTAATAGATTTAGGTCAGACATAACAGATTAAATATAATCCTCTGTTAATCTTTGGGGCTTTGGTTTTCTCTCTGGGGATATTGAACACCATGCACTGATTGGTACCGTAAAGCTGGTAATAACGGAAAGTTAATTTTAATTATCCCAAGTTATTGAATGACTGATTTGGACACATTAAAAACAAAAGTATTGTATACGTTTTTTGTTTTATTGATTAAAGTACGTGATAAAAAGTGCTATCCAAATATTCCAGCATTTCTAATCTACTGAAAGATTGTTTTTTTTTTTCATATAAAGCTACAGACATTGATATCAACATTTTAACAGTTTGATAATTTCTATTGAAACATTTATATTGATAGTTATAGCTTGAAATCGTAGTTTCGCATTACCCCATATTTTTGTAATAATATTAATTACTGAATTTTGTTGATAATTAGAAGAAAATATTTAAAATAGAAAGGATAATATAGAGAGAATACGACGTCAATGTCAATAATATCCTGCAATCGTTAATTTAATAACTTAATCATCATTCTAAATTTACACACGATTTTGCAATACTGAAAATTACTATTTTCTATATTGATTTATTTAATTTATATTACATCTAAAACATTATGTCTTAATGTTTTTGGATTCGTATAACTAGAAAAATAAGTTATCAACTAATACAAATGATGAAATAATTAACTGATCAATACAGAAGCCATTGAAAACGATGATTTAAACTTATTAGAATTTACCTCAGACTAGTATTTGTTACATTTACAGTAACTTGTTAAATAATATAAATATCAAAGCAAGAAATCAGGTTAACTATGAGAGATTAATTTTAAAAGGATTTAGTCTTCTCCAAAAAATTACCGACAATCTTCATCATTTTGGAGAAATCTTCTTAATCTCCAAGAACAACTAATCAAGTAATTCAATTCTAGGATGGCAGATTTCTTGGAGCAGATATAGGATCAAGAGCTTTTCATATTTATAAAACGTTTTGAAATTTATTGCGTTAATATAACTTTGAATATGCAAATTGTGATTCAAGATAATATAATTGGTTTTACTATCACCTCTTATTTTTGAAAAAACAAAATGTGACATTTTATATCTCACAGATATGTCATTAAGATTTCTATGCTCACGTAAATATGGCTGCATGCGACTTCTATTAACATTACACATCTATTTTGTTATTACCATAAAAAAAATATATCCTGAGAAACTGCAATAATGAAATTGTATTTGCATTGTAATATCTAACTCAAGTTTAATATATCTAAATGGCTATTCAACAAATAATTTTGTAACTAACTAAATAGGTAGAACACGTATCGTGCCCATGATATCATATCTACTCAAAGTAGAAACATAATATTTTCGCAAATCATTTAGAAAAACATAAAATAATCAATTTTCAAAAATGATTTTTCCCACTAAAATGAGTTGGGTGTAATATTTCAATCATGAGGATAACTTTGAATTAATATAAATATTGCACACAAACATTCCTAATTCTTAAGCAATGATGGAGATAGAGTTAATAAATGTAAAATAATCCAATATTTAATTTTACTTCAACTCATTTTTTTATCTACTTGTAAATACAATTAATTCAAAGTTGGGTACTCTTTTTTGTGGGTCACCTTCTAATGTTTCTATATGTACTCAAAGTAAAATTACCGGAAGTAGCAGCGTTGTCTGAACACCCTTGAAAATCGTGAACGTCACTCTGTATGTCCCATCTGGCTACCATCATTTGCTCCGTAGAGCCTACGTAGTGACTGTACTTCATGATTTCGTCAGGGTATTCCACAGATAAAATAACACAAATCACCTCCTCTGAAGAAGAACTTTTTCCAGATGGATCGAATTTAA